>CM038676.1:413445010-413599379 GCA_021605205.1 Aegilops longissima | reverse complement strand
CTTCTCGGCTTCCTTCCTCCTCTCCGGCCATGTCCGTGACTCTCCGACGAACCTCGGCTCACCATAACCCCAGGTCCCGAGATCCAATGCATGGTGCTTTTCCCCAGAGTCAGAATTCACCTAAGTCCCGAGATATTTGCATATTTTAGCCATTTTCATCATGTCATATCTCTCGCATATTACTCCGTTTGGTAATAATATGTCAAATTATTCGACTCAAGTGAGTAAATCATTTCATCTCATTGCATCATTTCATTTGAGCTCATCCTGATGCCCGAAATGCTGTTAGAAGAGGGCTATGTGATGTTAATTTGATTCTTATCGAGACATGCACTTTTGTCATTTTTCCATGATTGATGTGTGCACCCTATGAACTTGAGTCCTACATGTGTTTTGTATTATGCCATACAATCTTTATAGGGTGTGTACCATGTATTTTTTGTGATCTCTTTGTGTGACTAGCACAAGCATGCAAACTAGGCTTCATGATATTCTTTGATTTATATTTAATTATAGCGATATTTTATACCATGTAAACTTGATTTCTGAGAGATCCAGGCTTATTTTGAGATACTTTAGTAAGGATGTTTTGAACATATGGTTATGCTCTATCCATCCATACCCTTGTTTGCAATTATGGAGTGTCATAGCTTGGGTCAATCGAGCTCTACTTTTGCTATAAAATGTTTCTGGCAGATTGTTTACATGTTATTCAATTTTGCCAAGGTTGTTGTAGTTGATCAGTGTATGCTATAATGTTGTTCTTGCCATGTATAGCTTCTATACCATGTCTTCTTACTGTAGGTTGCCTTGCCATGCCATATGTTGCTTTCTCTGGTGAGTGGTTCAAGCTCACCAACATACCTACTATTGTTCCTGCCATGTTAAAACATGTAATATAACTTGCATGTTTACATAGGTGCCATCATATTTTACGATCCTTTTTGGCTCATGGTCGAGTAAAGGACTTTTGTTCTATACAATTAGTAGATTCATGCCATGCCTTTGTTTGCCATGATAAGTTCATGTAACATGTTGTTTGATAGCTCTAAACATTGCACCTTTGATGTTATTTCTGATAAATCTGAAAGCTATTGTTATTTGAAATCTTGCCATGTGTTTTGAGCATGTTCTAGTGATTTCTGGATATAGCTCGGTGTTCATGTTTTGTCATGCTTTACCTGTACTTCATGCCCATGCCTTTTGTTATTACGTTGAGATGTTGTAGCATGTTGTTTTGATGCTTTTACAATATGCCTAATTCTTTGTTTTGAATGATTGTTGTATGTCTTGTATAGTGTATGTGTTGAGAAGTTGCTCGGTTTGGTGTACTCTATATGAAACTTGCTTGATTTGGCATGTAGCTTCATATTATCATGTTGCATCCTTGTTTTGAGTGTATTTGCTTGATGTTTGAATGCATGTTGCATCAATGCCATGTAACTTGTTTTGCTCATATCTTCTAGTAGTAGCTCCGAATTAAATGAACTTTATGTATAACTTGACTATAATTTAAGTGTAGATCATCATTGGTGCATCTTAACTTACTGTTTACCAACTTTAACATAAGGTTTATTCAGATCTGGACCAATTTCGAAATTTGCATATGAGGACTTAGAATTGTTCTATGTCGTTGGCCTCATTTAAACTTGCTTTGATGTGCTGCTTCTTTTTGCATCATCTCTTGCCATGATAGCCTCATCTAGCTTTGTCATGCATCATGTTTGTTGTGCATCTTGTCATGTTCATGTGTGGTGTGTTTACTTTGTTGTGTGCTTCTTCTTGTTAGTTCTGTTGTTTAGATCGTGAGGATTAGTTCGTCACGCTTGGTTCGACTTCATCCGTTCGTCTTCTTCATGGACTCGTTTTCTTCCTTGCGATTTCAGGCAAGATGACGCTACTACGGATCTCACTACTATCATTGCTATGCTGGTTGCGCATTCTATCGCTATCTCTTACCTATTACACATTTATCAAGCCTCCCAAATTTGCCATGTGACCTCTAACCTTTTGCCCCTTCTAGCAAACCGTTGTTTGGCTATGTTACCGCTTTGCTCAGCCCCTCTTATAGCGTTGTTAGTTGCGGTGAAGATGAAGTTTGTTCCTTGTTGGAACATGGAGATGTTGTTCCTTGTTGGAACATGTTTTTGTTGGGATATCACAATATTCCTTATATTATTAATGCATCTATATACTTGGTAAAGGGTGGAAGGCTGGCCTTATGCAGTGTTTTTTCCCTCTTGCCGCCCTAGTTTCCGTCATATCGGTATTATGTTCCGGATTTTGCGTCCCTTGCGGTCGGGTGATTTATGGGACCCCCTTTGATTCGCTTTGAATAAGACTTTTCGGAAGGCCCAACATTGGTTTTCCATTTCCGACCTATTACCCTTTTTCCCTTGGGGTCGCGCATCCCAAGGGTCATCTTATTTAGCCCCCGGGCCAATGCTTGTCTAAGTGTTGGTCAAACTAGATCCCTTAAGGCGCCACCTCGGGAAACTTGAGGCTGGTTCTGGTTATGCGTAGTGCTCATTGGTGGTTTTTGAGGGGATCTGGCGGCTACTATCGGGGATGTCGGCCGCCGGGAGGTCTTGCTGATCTTGTTTTATTCTGTCGGAATGTCTTGTGGCGGGATTCGGGACTGATCGGGTCTTCCGGGGAAGGAATATCCTTGTTGATCGCGAGGCTTATCATGGGCTAAGTTAGGACACCCTGGGTATAAACTTTCGAGACCGTGCCGCGGTTATGTGGGAGATGGGAATTTGTTAATATCCGGTTGTAGTAAACTTCGAAACAAACTCTTCTAAAATACACCAACCGTTTGGTAAGTGAGTGTCTCTTTTGGGGTTGATCGAGAGAACCACGGTTTTAAGGTTATTCGGGTAAGTAGGAGTTCAGGATCACTTCTTCATCATTACTAGTTGGCGTCCGTTCCTTTGTTTCTCTTCTACGCTCCATTTGCGTATGTTAGCCACCATATATGAACCCTTTCCCCACCCTTTACTCCTTCCTTTCCCATTTAGCTTTGCTAGTCTTGATACCCATGGTAATGGGATTCTGAGTCCTCATGGCTCCTGATTCTTTAACGCCGATTCGTACAAATTATCGATGATCATGGCGTGAGGCGATGTTTATTTTTGTTGGAGTTCTTCATCCTTCTTGATCGGGGATAGGTTCGGTGGCGACGGGCTGGCGGGTGGATGTCGTTTGAGCTTGTTTATGTTCCATCCGGTGGATGTTGTTCTTATATTTGATGTTGATGTATTCTTGTGGCATTTGTGCCTTATGTATATTCCCCATCTATTATGTAATGTTGATGTAATGATATCCACCTTGCAAAAGCGTTTCAATATCTTCTATCCTTGGTGGGACCGTCGAGTTCCTTTGGATAGGGTGCATATTGGGCGTGACAAGTTAGTATCGAGCCTCGACCGACCTTAAGGCCCCTTGATTGATCGTGTAGTTTGGTGGTTGTTGAGTCTAGAATAAAACTATTTTGAGTCTAGTTATATCGGATAGGAATTCTTTTACTCCTGCCCCCCGGCTTTGGTGAGGAATCTTGGCGTAGGTGTTTTGAATTACTCCTCTTCCCCTTCAAATTTTTCTTTAAGATCAAATGGGTTTTTTTGATCGTTGTTCCTCTGCTCTTTTATCGGGTGCATTTCTCGTCAAGTTGACTCGAGCCTCTTCATCTTTGAGTCCAATCTTACATTGTTTTCTTTTCCCACCGCCCTCCTTCTTTCTCTCGGGCCGAGTCCCTTTGATTATCCTTCTACTGGCGAAAGTCTTTGCTTTCTCTCCTCAATGATTTCAACGGTGTTTTATCTTCAAGATATTCATCGATTTCCCCTTCTAAGTTGCTGTGTTTTCCGCCCTCCACCCTTTTCTTCCGGGTTTGCCTCTCTCCCGACCATCAATTTCATTATGTGGAGTCTCTTGATCTTTTCAATTGTTTCAACTTGGTTTCCGTCTCGTTGACATTCATCATCTCTTTTTCTTCCCGGTGGATTCAATTCAAGTTTTTGGTGTTGATCATATTCTTTTCCTCGGCTCAAGTGTTCTCTTTGCTCGTTCTCCTCTCGGTTTTATCATTCCGGAGTTGGGAAGACCTTCGGAGATTAAATACGTTTTCTAATTAATTCGAGGTTTCACCTCATTCAAATTTTTCAAGTGTTACGGTGCATAATCTACCTCTTCAACAATCCTTTCCAGGGTGTTTTCTTTTTAGTGGGCCCTAACCCCGGGTCTTTTCGAGGATCTTACGACTCTTCTATTCCCGGAGTTATTCCGATTCTTTTCAAGTGTGGCGTAGAATGGATTCCATCAGTCAGATGCTTTTCCAAGATCGATTTCAAATCATTTTCATTGTTGCCTCAACCTCTTCCTTTTTTCTTGGATACCTCAACAATTTTGGTGGTGTTTTCTCGTCGACATTTGAAGACCGTCGTGAATTTTCTCTTAAATCTTTTCCGTTCTCCGGAGATTGGTTGCTATTTCGATGGTATCCTATCTAGTTGTTTCCGGTTGTGCAATTCTTTTCATCCATCCGGATATCTAAGGAGTTGTTTTCCGTCTCGATCATCCGGAGGTCATCTTTTCGAATATTTCTTCGTTCCAAGTTTTCAACCGTTCATCTCAATATTCTTCCGGTGCTTCGTTCAAGTATCCTCTAATCAGTTCATGATCTCTTCATTCTCTTGTATCTAAATTCCCTCAAGTATCTCCGTGCTTCTCTAATTCTTCCGGTGATTCATTCTCTTTCATCAGTCATTTTGAATTCTAACGGTGGTTCGTTCAAGATTCTTTTCCTTGATTATCATTTTAATCCATTGTTCTTTTCAATCCTACGATGGTTCATGAAGACCTTCTCAAGGTGGCGCTATGTCACTTCTCAATTTTTCAAGAAGAATAAGTAATATCAAAATCCATTGCTTGTCATCAATTTAATTTGATGAAGGATAAGCATACAATAAATCTTATTCTTATTTCATCCAAGTGAGTAATCCCTTCCTTGAGTTTGTTCTTGAGGAATAAATTCTAGTTCAAATGTTTTCATCTTTTCTTTTCCGGAGTTCAAAATTTCCTCGGCCTTTTCCCGGAACCTCCGTCTAAATCAGCATAAAGGCTTTAGTCTTATTCTTTCCTCCTTCATTCTATCTCATCCTTTTTATCACGGAGTTCTTCATGGTGGTTCTTCATGATTTCATTCATTCTTCAAGTGTACATCAAGTATTCGGGAGAAATTCAAGTATCTTTTCTTCTCCGTTCTTTTCATTCGATTCTTTCAATTCTTAGGAGGCATTGTATTTTCACCAAGTCAAGTGTCATCCCATCTTGTGAAGTTCATGTTCTTTTCCTTCCATTTTCAACGGGTGTTGCCTAAATCCTTCAGTCCTATTTGTTTCTTTTCTCATTCTAACCCTCCGGTTAGAGCAGGTGGTTTCATAGTCTATCGATTCCGTGAGCTTTGATTATCATCATTCTCGTCGTTCCTCTCTTCTTCTCGAGTGCTCTCGATTACTTGTTGAGGCCCGGATTAAGCGCGCGGTGTACGCGGTTATTAAGTCGTCGTTGCCATGTCATTTGCTTGCGTGTTGCACTTTGCCTTGTCATCATATGCATTTCATATCATGTCATCATGTGCATTTCATTTTGCATACGTGTTAGTCTCATGCATCGAGCATTTTCCACATTGTCCGTTTTGCAATCCGGCACTCCTATGTCCCCGGCGCTCCCTTTTACCTCTTTTAGTGTGTGGGTATTAAGCGTTCTCGGAATGGACGAGGTTTGTCAGCGGCCTTGGTATAGCACCGGTGAACCGCTTTGTCAAGTTTCGTGCCATTTGGAGTCGTTTGGTACTCAACAGTTAACAGGGTAACATAAAGCCTCCTTCTCTTTGCAGCCCAACCCCTCAAAGTGGCCCAAAACCCAGCAAACTCCCTCCATGCTCTCGGTGCGTTCGATAACGATCGCGTGGCAGCACCTCATTTGGACTCTCCTAGCTCCCTCTATCTATAAATATGCCTCTCCCCGGATTTTTGCGCGGTCAAACCCTAGCCAACCTCTCCTCATGCGCCGGACATGTCCATCCGCGCTTGGGACATGTCGCCTCCTCCCTCGCCCCGCGCGCGGCCACCGGGGCCCAGATCCGGCCCGCCCGGGCGAGCAAGACAGCAGCGCCGAACCCCGCGCCGCCAGCGCCTCGCGGCGTTCGCGCCGCCGCCCTCGCGGACTTCGTCCCGCCTCGCCGTCACAGCACAGCTCGCCCGCCGCCCGGCGAAACGCGCCGGGCCTCGCCCCGCCCGCCCAGCGGCCATGTGCCGCCGCCGCCGTCGCGCCGCCCGCCGGCGGCGACGCGCCCGTCCCCGGCAACCGCCCGCGCCGCCTCCTCGCGTCCCGGCCCCGCCGCCTCGCCTCCCCGCCCTCCACCTCCTTCCCGCGGATCCAGCGCCTCGGCCCTTCTCGGCTTCCTTCCTCCTCTCCGGCCATGTCCGGCGACTCTCCGACGAACCTCGGCTCACACGCAGCCCCAGGTCAGATCAATGGCAGTTGACTTTTTCCCGAGGTCCAAATTCGCCTAAGTCCCGGATAGTTGCATATTTTAGCCATTTTCATCATGTCATATCTCTGCATATTGCTCCGTTTGGCGCGTGTAATATGTCAAATTATTCGACTCGACGAGTAAATCATTTCATCTCATTGCATCATTTTCATTTGAGCTCATCCTGATGCGAAATGCTGTTAGAAGAGGGCTATGTGATGTTAGTTTGATTCTTATCGAACATGCACTTTTGTCATTTTCCATGATTGATGTGTGCACCCTATGAACTTGAGTCCTACATGTGTTTTGTATTATGCCATGCAATCTTTATAGGGGTGTATGCCATGTATTTTTGTGATCTCTGTGGTGACTAGCACAAGCATGCAAACTAGGCTTCATGATGTTCTTGATTTATTACATTACTCTTGATATTTTTATGCCATGTAAACTTGATGCTCAGAGAGATCCGGGCTTATTTTGAGATACTTTAGTAAGGATGTTTTGAACATATGGTTATGCTCTATCCATCCATGCCCTTGTTTGCAATTATGGAGTGTCATAGCTTGAGTCAATCGAGCTCTACTTTTGCTATAAAATGTTTCTGGCAGATTGTTTACATGTTATTCAATTTTGCCAAGGTTGTTGTAGTTGATCCGTGTATGCTATAATGTTGTTCTTGCCATGTATAGCTTCTATGCCATGTCTTCTTACTGTGAGTTGCCTTGCCATGCCATGTATTGCTCTGTGGTGAGTGGTTCAAGCTCACCAACATGCCTACTTATTGTTCTTCTGCCATGTTAAAACATGTAATATAACTTGCCATGTTTACATGGGTGCCATCATATTTCTGATCCTTTTTGGCTCATGGTCAGTAAAGGACTTTTGTTCTATGCAATTAGTAGATTCATGCCATGCCTTTGTTTGCCATGATAAGTTCATGTAACATGTTGTTTGATAGCTCTAGGAGTACCTCAACAATTTTGGTGGTGTTTTCTCGTCGACATTTGAAGACCGAAGTGAATTTTCTCTTAAATCTTGTCCGTTCTCCGGAGATTCGCGGTGCTAGCTTCGATGTTATCCTATCTAGTTGTTTCCAGTTGTGCAATTCTTTTCATCCATCCGGAGTATTTCGGAGTTGTTTTCCGTCTCGATCATCAGGAGGTCATCTCTTCGAATATTTCTTCGTTCCAAGTTTTCAACCCGTTCATCTCAATATTCTTCGATTGCTTCGTTCAAGTATTCTCTAATCAGTTCATGATCTCTTCATTCTCTTGTATCTAAATTCCCTCAAGTATCTCGTTGCTTCTCTAATTCTTCCCGGTGATTCATTCTCTTTCATCAGTCATTTTCGAATTCTTACGGTGGTTCGTTCAAGATTCTTTTCCTTGATTATCATTTTAATCCATTCGTTCTTTTCAATCCTACCGGTGGTTCATGAAGACCTTCTCAAGTTTGCGTTATGTCACTTCTCAATTCTTTTCAAGAAGAATAAGTAATATGCAAAATCCATTGCTTGTCATCAATTTAATTTGATGAAGGATAAGCATACAATAAATCTTATTCTTATTTCATCCAAGTGATTAATCCCTTCCTTGAGTTTGTTCTTGAGAATAAATTCTAGTTCAAATGTTTTCATCTTTTCTTTTAGGAGTTCAAAATTTCCTCGGCCTTTTCCTTGAACCTCCATCTAAATCATCATAAGGCTTTAGTCTTATTCTTTCCTCCTTCATTCTATCTCATCATCTTTTATCACGGAGTTCTTCATGGTGGTTCTTCATGATTTCATTCATTCTTCAAGTGTTCATCAAGTATTCTGGAGAAATTCAAGTATCTTTTCTTCTCCGTTCTTTTCATTAGATTCTTTCAATTCTTAGGGCTTGTTGTGTTGTTCACCAAGTCAAGTGTCATCCCATCTTGTGAAGTTCATGTTCTTTTCCTTCCATTTTCAACAGGAATTATTGCCTAAATCCTTCAGGTCCTATTTGTTTCTTTTCTCATTCTAACCCTCCGGTTAGAGCGAGGTAGTTTCATAGTCTATCTCGATTCCGTGAGCTTTAGATTATCATCATTCTCGTCGTTCCTCTCTTCTTCTCGAGTGCTCTCGATTACTTGCTTGAGTTCTTGCTTCACCTCATCCTTTTTCCCTTCCGTCTAGGTCCTAAGATCTCGGGGCGAGATCTCTTGATAGTGGAGGAGTGTTATAGCGCCCGGATTAAGCCGCGCCGGTGTGCTTCGATTATTCATCGTCGTTGCCATGTCATTTGCTTGCGTGTTGCACTTTGCCTTGTCATCATATGCATTTCATATCATGTCATCATGTGCATTTCATTTTGCATACGTGTTCGTCTCATGCATCAGAGCATTTTCCCGTTGTCCGTTTTGCAATCCGGCACTCCTATGTCCCCGGCTCCCTTTACCTCTTTTAGGTGTGTGGGTATTAAGCGTTCTTGGAATGGACGAGGTTTGTCAGCGGCCTTGGTATAGCACCGGTGAACCGCTGTCAAGTTTCATGCCATTTGGAGGTCGTTTGGTACTCAGCAGGTTAACAGGGTAACATAAAAGCCTCCTTCTCTTTGCAGCCCAACCCTCCAAAGTGGCCCAAAACCCAGCAAACTCCCTCCATGCTCTCGGTGCGTTCGATCACGATCGCGTGGCAGCGCACCTCATTTGGACTCTCTAGCTCCCTCTATCTATAAATATGCCTCTCCCGATTTTTAGCGGTCAAACCCTAGCCAACCTCTTCCTCCGTGCGCGGACATGTCCATCCGCGCCGCCGGACATGTCCGCCGCCTCCCTGCGCCCGCCGCCGCGGCCACCGGGGCCCAGATCCGGCCGCCGGGCCTTGCGAACCAGCGCCTCCGCCGGCGTTCGCCCTTCCTCGCCCTCGCGGACCGTCCCGCCTCCGCGCCGCAGCGCCTCCGCCGCCTCGCCGTCTGCCCGGCCTCAGCGCCGCCCGCCGCGAGCGCGCCCGGCCTCGCCGCCACCTCGCCGAAGCGCCGCCCATGCCGCCAGGCCGCGGCAAATCCGCCGTGCCGTGCCGCCCTTTGCCGCGGCCGACGCATGCCGTCCCGACCCGCCGCGCCGCCTCCTCGCGTCCCGGCCCCGCCGCCTGCGCCGCCCGCCCTCCACCTCCTTCCCGCGGATCCAGCGCCTCGGCCGCTTCTCGGCTTTCTTCCTCCTCTCCGGCCAAGTCCGGCGACTCTCCGGCGAACCTCGGCTCACGCAACCCCAGGTCGAGATCCAATCGCCCGTTGACTTTTCCCGAGGTCCAAATTCTGCCTAAGTCCCAGATAGTTGCATATTTTTAGCCATTTTCATCATGTCATATCTCTCTCGCATATTGCTCCGTTTAGGCGTGTAATATGTCAAATTGTTTGCCTCGGCAGTAAATCATTTCATCTCATTGCATAATTTTCATTTGAGCTCATCCTGATGCCGAAATGCTGTTAGAAGAGGGCTATGTGATGTTAGTTTGATTCTTATCGAACATGCACTTTTTCATTTTGCCATGATTGATGTGTGCACCCTATGAACTTGAGTCCTACATGTGTTTTGTAATATGCCATGCCATCTTTAAAGGGGTGTATGCCATGTATTTTTGTGATCTCTGTGGTGACTAGCACAAGCATGCAAACTAGGCTTCATGATGTTGCTGATTTCAGCCTATTACTGCTGATATTTTTATGCCATGTAAACTTGATGCTCTGAGAGATCCGTGCTTATTTTGAGACACTTCAGTAAGGATGTTTTGAACATATGGTTATGCTCTATCCATCCATGCCCTTGTTTGCAATTATGGAGTGTCATAGCTTGAGTCAATCGAGCTCTACTTTTGCTATAAAATGTTTCTGGCAGATTGTTTACATGTTATTCAATTTTGCCAAGGTTGTTGTAGTTGATCCGTGTATGCTATGATGTTGTTCTTGCCATGTATAGATTCTATTCCATGTCTTCTTACTGTGAGTTGCCTTGCCATGCCATGTATTGCTCTGTGGTGAGTGGTTCAAGCTCACCAACATGCCTACTGTTATTGTTCTGCCATGTTAAAACTGTAATATAACTTGCCATGTTTACATGGGTGCCATCATATTTTCTTATCCTTTTTGGCTCATGGTCAGTAAGGACTTTTGTTCTATGCAATTAGTAGATTCATGCCATGCCTTTGTTTGCCATGATAAGTTCCTGTAACATGTTGTTTGATAGCTCTAAACATTGCAACTTTGATGTTATTTCTGATAAGTCTGAAAGCTATTATTATTGCAATCTTGCCATGTGTTTTTGAGCATGTTCTCGTGATTTCTGGAGATAGCTCAGTGTTCATGTTTTGTCATGCTTTACCTGTACTTCATGCCCATGCCTTTTGTTATTACGTTGAGATGCTGTAGCATGTTGTTTTGATGTTTGCAATATGCCTAGTTGCTGTTTTGGAATGATTGTTGTTATGTCTTGTATAGTGTATGTGTTGAACCGTTGCTCAGTTTTGAGTGTGCTCTATATGAAACTTGCTTGATTTGGCATGTAGCTTCATATTATCATGTTGCATCCTTGTTTTGATGTGTGCTTGATGTTTGAATGCATGATTCATCAATGCCATGCTTAACTTGTTTTGCTCATATCTTCTAGGCGTAGCTCGAATTAAATGAACTTTATATGTAACTTGACTATAATTTCGTGTAGATCATCGTGGTGCATCTTAACTTGCTGTTTACCAACTTTAACATAAGGTTTATTCAGATCTGGACCAATTTCAGAAATTTGCATATGAGGACTTACGGAATTGTTCTATGTCGTTTCGGCCTCATTTAAACTTGCTTTGATGTGCTGCTCTTGTTTGCATCATCTCTTGCCATGAGTAGCCTCATCTAGCTTTGTCATGCATCATGTTTGTTGTGCATCTTGTCATGTTCATGTGTGGTGTGTTTACTTTGTTGTGTGCTTCTTCTTGTTAGTTCCTGTTTCGTTGCAATCGTGAGGATTCGTTCGTCTACGCTTGGTTCGGCTTCATCCGTTCGTCTTCTTCATGGACTCGTTCTTCTTCCTTGCGGGATTTCAGGCAAGATGACCGCTACCTGGATCTCACTACTATCATTGCTATGCTAGTTGCTTCGTTCTATCTTGCGCTACCTATTACTGTTTATCAAGCCTCCCAAATTTGCCATGTCGGCCTCTAACCTTTTGCACCCTTCCTAGCAAACCGTTGTTTGGCTATGTTACGCTTTGCTCAGCCCTCTTATAGCGTTGTTAGTTGCGGTGAAGATGAAGTTTGTTCCTTGTTGGAACATGGAGATGTTGTTCCTTGTTGGAACATGTTTACTTGTTGGGATATCACAATATATCTTATACTTGGTAAAGGGTGGAAGGCTCGGCCTTATGCACGGTGTTTTTTTCACTCTTGCCGCCTAGTTTCCGTCATATCGGTATTATGTTCCCGGATTTTGCATCCCTAGCAGTCGGGTGATTTATGGGACCCCTTGACGGTTTGCTTTGAATAAGACTTTTCGGCAAGGCCCAACATTGGTTTTACCATTTGCCTCACCTATGCCCTTTTTCGCTTGGGTTTAGGGCCGAGGTCATCTTTATTTAGCCCCCGGCGGTGCTCCTTGGTGTTGGTCGAACCGAGCAACCTCTTGGGTCACCGCACGGGAAACTTCGAGGCTTGGTTTTACTCGTAGCTTGACTTATCCGGTGTGCCACGAGAGCGAAGTGCGTCGACTCCTATCGGGATTTGTCGGCACATCCGGCGGCTTCTGCTGGTCTTGTTTTATTCTTTGTCGAAATGTCTTGTAACAGGATTCGAGACTGATTGGGTCTTCCGGGAGAAGAATATCCTTAGTTGATCGCGAGAGCTTATCATGGGCTAAGTTGGGACACCCTGCGGTATAAACTTTCGAGTCGTGCCCATGGTTATGTGGCGAGATGGAATTTGTTAATATCCGGTTGTAGTAAACTTGAAGTAAACTCTTCTAAAATACACCAACCGTAATGCGTAACCGTGAGTGTCTCTTTTGGGGTTGATCGAGAGGAGAACACGGTTTACGGGTTTATGTTTGGCGTAAGTAGGAGTTCAGGATCACTTCTTGATCATTACTAGTTGATTTGTTCCTTTGTTTCTCTTCTCGCTCTCATTAGCGTATGTTAGCCACCATATATGCTTAGTCGCTGCTGCAACCTCACCACTTTACCCCTTCCTTTCCCATTAAGCTTTGCTAGTCTTGATACCCATGGTAATGGGATTCTTTGAGTCCTCGTGGCTCACGATTTACTACACCACGATTGCAGGTACAGGTTTGCGATGATCATGGCCGAGGCGATGTTTGCTTGTTTTGGAGTTCTTCTTACGCTTCTTCTTGATCGGGGATAGGTTCTGGAGTCGATGACTGGGCTAGCGAGAGGTGGATATTGTTTGAGTTTTGTTTATGTTTCATCCGTAGTCGGATGTTGGTCTTGTATGTCGTATTGTTGTATTCATGTGACATTGTATGTATTGGATGTATCCCACTATTATGTAATGTTGATGTAATGATATCCACCTTGCAAAAGCGTTCAATATCTGGGTCTATCCTCGGTGGGACCGTCGAGTTCCTTTGGATAGGGTCGCATATTAGGCGTGTGAAGGAAAGGAAGGAGGACTTGTCCTCCCCTTTCCTTTCCCAAGGCTGGCGGCCTTGGTGGAGGCGCACCAGCCCCTTGTGGGCAGTTTGTCCCTCCCTTGGCCCATTAAGCCCATATCTTTGTCGGGGTGCCGGAACCCCTTTTGGTGACCCTATATGTACCTGGTACCCTCCGGAACACTTTATATGTAACTTGACTATAATTTCGTGTAGATCATCGTGGTGCATCTTAACTTGCTGTTTACCAACTTTAACATAAGGTTTATTCAGATCTGGACCAATTTGAAATTTGCATATGAGGACTTACGGAATTGTTCTATGTCGTTTCGGCCTCATTTAAACTTGCTTTGATATGCTGCTCTTGTTTGCATCATCTCTTGCCATGAGTAGCCTCATCTAGCTTTGTCATGCATCATGTTTGTTGTGCATCTTGTCATGTTCATGTGTGGTGTGTTTACTTTGTTGGGTGCTTCTTCTTGTTAGTTCCTGTTTCGTTGCGATCGTGAGGATTCGTTCGTCTACGCTTGGTTCGGCTTCATCCGTTCGTCTTCTTCATGGACTCGTTCTTCTTCCTTGCGGGATTTCGGGCAAGATGACCTTCTACTGGATCTCACTACTATCATTGCTATGCTAGTTCCTTCGTTCTATCGCTATGCTGCGCTACCTATTACCTGTTTATCAAGCCTCCCAAATTTGCCATGTCAGCCTCTAACCTTTTGCACCCTTCCTAGCAAACCGTTGTTTGGCTATGTTACCGCTTTGCTCAGCCCCTCTTATAGCGTTGTTAGTTGCGGTGAAGATGAAGTTTGTTCCTTGTTGGAACATGGAGATGTTGTTCCTTGTTGGAACATGTTTACTTGTTGGGATATCACAATATTCCTTATATTATTAATGCATCTATATACTTGGTAAAGGGTGGAAGGCTCGGCCTTATGCAGTGTTTTGTTCCACTCTTGCCACCTAGTTTCCGTCATATCGGTATTATGTTCCCAGTTTTGCGTCCCTAGCGGTCGGGTGATTTATGGGACCCCTTGACAGTTCGCTTTGAATAAGACTTTTCGGCAAGGCCCAACATTGGTTTTACCATTTGCACGACCTATTACCCTTTTCCCTTGGGAGTCGCGCATCCCAAGGGTCATCTTTATTTAGCCCCGGGCCAATGCTTGTCTAAGTGTTGGTCAAACTAGAAACCACTTGCGGCGCCACCTCGGGAAACTTGAGGGCTGGTTCTAGCTGTCGTAGTGCTCATCCGGTCGTGGCTTTGAGGCGAGATCTGTGGCTACTATCGGGATGTCGGCCGCAGCGGAGGTCTTGCTGGTCTTGTTTTATTCTTTGTCGGAATGTCTTGTGGCGGGATTCGAGGCGGTCGGGTCTTCCGGGAGAAGGAATATCCTCGTTGATCGCGAGAGCTTATCATGGGCTAAGTTGGGACACCCTGCGGGGTATAAACTTTCGAGAGCCGTGCCAGCGGTTATGTGGCAAATGGGAATTTGTTAATATCTGGTTGTAGTAAACTCGAAGCAAACTCTTCTAAAATACACCAACCGTGTGCGTAACCGTGAGTGTCTCTTTTCGGGGTTGATCGAGAGGAGAACACGGTTTCTTTGTTATGTCTGACGTAAGTAGGAGTTCAGGATCACTTCTTCATCATTACTAGTTGGCGACCGTTCCTTTGTTTCTCTTCTCGCTTTCATTTGCGTATGTTAGTCACCATATATGCTTAGCCGCTGCTGCAACCTCACCACTTTACTCCTTCCTTTCCCATTTAGCTTTGCTAGTCTTGATACCCATGGTAATGGGATTCTTTGAGTCCTCGTGGCTCCAGATTACTACAACACCATTTGCGAGTACAGGTTATCGATGATCATGGCGTGAGGCGATGTTTATTTGTGTTGGAGTTCTTCATCGCTTCTTCGATCGGGGATAGGTTCGGTCGGCAGCTGGGCTAGCCGGGTGGATGTCGTTTGAGCTTGTTTATGTTCCATCCGTAGTCGGATGTTGTTCTTATATTTGATGTTGATGTATTATTGTGGCATTTGTGCCTTATGTATATCCCCATCTATTATGTAATGTTGATGTAATGATATCCACCTTGCAAAAGAGTTACAATATCGGGTCTATCCTTGGTGGGACCGTCGAGTTCCTTTGGATAGGGTGCATATTGGGCGTGACAACCCCTTTCAAAGTGGCCCAAAACCCAGCAAACTCCTCTCCATGCTCTCGGTCGTTCGATCACGATCGCGTGGCGAAAACCGCACCTCATTTGGAGTCTCTAGCTCCCTCTACCTATAAATATGTGCACCTCCCGAAATTCCCGCGGTCAAACCCTAGCCCGCTCCTCTCCGCTTCGCCGGACACGTCCGGATCGGACGGACATGTCCGTTCCGTCCAGCCGCCGCCCTCGGTGAATCCCCGCCGCCATATCGCCTCGCGCCCGACTCCACCGCGTCGGCCGCGAACCCATCGAACCGCCAGAACCCATCCGTCGCCGCCGCCAAGCCCGCCCTAACCCGGCTCCCGCCGCCAGCCGGACGCGTCGCCCGGCGCCGAAACCGCCGCCCGTCCCTTGCCGCCGCCTCGATCCCCGCCCGCGCTTCTTGCGGCGCCCGTACCGCCGCCTGCCGCCGCCGCCGGCCCGGCCGCGGCGCCCGCCCGCGCCTGGCGCCCGCGCCCTGCCGCCATGTCATGCCCGGCCGGCACGCCGCGCGCGCGCCTTCCCTCCGATAACGCGTCCCTCCGCGGCGCCCGCTCCCTCGCCGGACCCCGCGGCGCCGCCTCCTCCCCTCGCCGGACCGCCGCAGCTCCCTCGGCCGCCTCCTCCTTCTTCTTCTTCCCGACCGTCTCCGCGATCCTCGGTTCCGTGCCCGATCCAGATCAAGGTTGACTTCCCCCCTCAAAATTTCGCCTAAGTCCCGAAATTTGCACATTATCATGCCATATTCATCATGCCATAACTCTCGCATATTGCTCTGTTTAGATGCGTGTAAGATGTCAATTTGTTCGTCTCGGCAGTACATCATTTCATCTCATTGCATCATTTACATTTGAGCTCATCTTGATGCCCGAAATGCTGTTAGAAGAGGGCTATGTGATGTTAGTTTGATTCTTATCGAACATGCACTTTTGTCATTTTGCCATGATTGATGTGTGCACCCTATGATCTTGAGTCCTACATGTGTTTTGTAATATGCCATGCCATCTTTACAGGGGTGTATGCCATGTATTTTTGTGATCTCTGTGGTGACTAGCACAAGCATGCAAACTAGGCTTCATGATGTTGCTGATTTCACCATGTTCTGCGATATTTTTATGCCATGTTAACTTGATGCTACCGAGAGATCCGTGCTTATTTTGAGATACTTCAGTAAGGATGTTTTGAACATATGGTTATGCTCTATCCATCCATGCCCTTGTTTGCAATTATGGAGTGTCATAGCTTGAGTCAATCGAGCTCTACTTTTGCTATAAAATGTTTCCTGGCAAGTTGTTTACATGTTATTCAATTTTGCCAAGGTTGTTGTAGTTGATCCGTGTATGCTATGATGTTGTTCTTGCCATGTATAGCTTCTATGCCATGTCTTCTTATTGTTGGTGGCCTTGCCATGCCATGTTTTGCTCTGTGGTGAGTGGTTCAAGCTCACGAACATGCCTACTTATTGTTGTTCCTGCCATGTATGAATCATTATATAACTTGCTATGTTTACATGGGTGCCATCATTTCCTCTGATCCTTCTTGGCTCATGGTCAGTAAGGGACTTTTGTTCTATGCAATTAGTAGTTTCATGCCATGCCTTTGTTTCTCTTGATAAGTTCCTGTAACATGTTGTTTGATAGCTCTAAACATTGCAACTTTGATGTTATTTACGCAAAGTCTGGCTGTTATTATATGCAATCTTGCCATGTCATTTTGAGCATGTTCTAGTGATTTCTGCAGATAGCTCGGTGTTCATGTTTTGTCATGCTTTACCTGTACATCATGCCCATGCCTTTTGTTTTCTTGTTGAGGTCATGTAGCATGTTGTTTTGATGCTTGCAATATGCCTAGTTGCTATTTTGGACTGATTATTGTCATGACTTGTATAGGGTGTATGTGTTGAACCGTTGCTCCGTTTTGAGTGTGCTCTATATGAAACTTGCTTGATTTTGCATGTAGCTTCATATTATCATGTTGCATCCTTGTTTTGAGGTGTTTGCTTGATGTTTGGGTGCATTTTGCATCAATGCCATGTTTATCTTGTTTTGCTCATATCTTCTAGGCCGTAGCTCCGAATTAAATGAACTTCATATGTAACTTGACTAGAATTTCGTGTAGATCATCTTGGTGCATATTAACTTGTTGTTTAACAACTTGAACATAAGGTTTATTCAGTTCTGGACCAATTTCGAAATTTGCATATGAGGACTTACTAGGAATTGTTATATGTTGCTTCGGCCTCATTTAAACTTGTCTTGTTGTGTTGCTCTTGTTTGCATCGTCTCTTGCCATGAGTAGCTTCATGTAGCTTTGTCATGCATCATGCTTGTTGTGCATCATGCCATGTTTATGTGTGGTGTGTTTAGCATGTTGTGTGCTTCTTCTTGTTAGTTCTGTTGCGTTGTGATCGTGAGGATTCGTTCCCCTACGCTTGGTTGGCTTCATCCGTTCGTCTTCTTCATGGGCTCGTTCTTCTTCCTTGCGGGATTTCAGGCAAGATGACGCTACCCTGGATCTCACTACTATCATTTCTATGCTAGTTGCTTCGTTCTATCGCTATGCTGCGCTACCTATTACATGTTTATCAAGCCATCCCAAATTGCCATGTCAGCCTCTAACCTTTGACACCTTTCCTCATAAACCGTTGTTTGGCTATATTCTTTGCTTTGCTCAGCCCCCTTATAGCGTTGTTAGTTGCGGTGAAGATGAAGTTTGTTCCTTGTTGGAACATGGAGATGTTGTTCCTTGTTGGAACATGTTTACTTGTTGGGATATCACAATATATCTTATTTAATTAATGCATCTATATACTTGGTAAAGGGTGGAAGGCTCGGCCTTATGCAGTGTTTTTTTCACTCTTGCCGCCCTAGTTTCCGTCATATCGGTATTATGTTCCCGGATTTTGCGTCCCTAGCGCGGTCGGGTGATTTATAGGACCCCTTGACAGTTCGCTTTGAATAAGACTTTTCCAACAAGGCCCAACATTGGTTTTACCATTTGCCTCACCTATGCCCTTTTTCCCTTGGGTTTCGGAGCCGAGGTCATCTTTATTTAGCCCCGGGCGGTGCTCCCCAGTGTTGGTCCGAACCGAGCAACTTCTTGGGGTCACCACGGGAAACTTCGAGGCTTGGTTTTACTCGTAGCTTGACTTATCCGGTGTGCCACGAGAGCGAGTACGTGCGACTCCTATCGGGATTTGTCGGCACATCCAGGCGGCTTTGCTGGTCTTGTTTTATTCTGTCGAAATGTCTTGTAACCGGATTCCGAGACTGATTGGGTCTTCCGGGAGAAGGAATATCCTTAGTTGATCGCGAGAGCTTATCATGGGCTAAGTTGGGACACCCTGCAGGTATAAACTTTCGAGAGCCGTGCCGCGGTTATGTGGCAGATGGGAATTTGTTAATATCCGGTTGTAGTAAACTTGAAGTAAACTCTTCTAAAATACACCAACCGTGTGCGTAACCGTGAGTGTCTCTTTTCGGGGTTGATCGAGAGGAGAACACGGTTTCTGGGTTTATGTTTGACGTAAGTAGGAGTTCAGGATCACTTCTTGATCATTACTAGTTGACAACCGTTCCTTTGTTTATCTTCTCGCTCTCATTAGCGTATGTTAGCCACCATATATGCTTAGTCGCTGCTGCAACCTCACCACTTTACCCCTTCCTTTCCCATTAAGCTTTGCTAGTCTTGATACCCATGGTAATGGGATTCTTTGAGTCCTCGTGGCTCACAGTTTACTACACCACCAGTTGCAGGTACAGGTTTGCGATGATCATGGCGTGAGGCGATGTTTGCTTGTTTTGGAGTTCTTCTTACGCTTCTTCTTGATCGGGGATAGGTTCGGTCGGCAGCACTGGGCTAGCGAGGTGGATATTGTTTGAGTTTCTGTTTATGTTTCATCCGTAGTCGGATGTTGGTCTTATATGTCGTATTGTTGTATTCATGTGACATTGTATGTATTGGATGTATCCCACTATTATGTAATGTTGATGTAATGATATCCACCTTGCAAAAGCGTTCCAATATCGGGTCTATCCTTGGTGGGACCGTCGAGTTCCTTTTGGATAGGGTCGCATATTGGACGTGTGAGAGGAAAGGAAGGAGGACTTGTCCTCCCCTTTCCTTTCCCAAGGGTTGGCGGCCTTGGTGGAGGCGCACCAGCCCCTTGTGGGTCGGTTTGTCCCTCCCTTGGCCCATTAAGCCCATATCTTTGTCGGGGTGCGGAACCCCTTTGGTGACCCTATATGTACTGGTACCCTCCGGAACACTTCCGTGTTGAATACCATCGTCCTATATATCAATATTTACCTCTTGACCATTTTGAGACTCCTCGTCATGTCCATGATCTCATCCGGGACTCAGAAACATCCGGTCACCAAATCACATAACTCATATAATACTATATCGTCATCGAGCGTTAGCGTGCGGACCCTACGGGTTCGAGAACTATGTAGACATGACCGAGACACCTCTACGGTCAATAACCAACAATGAAACATGGATGCTCATATTGGCTCCTACATATTCTATGAAGATCTTTATCGGTCGAACCGTAATGACAACATCGTTATTCCCTTTGTCATCGGTATGTTACTTGCCGAGATTCGATCGTCGTATCTTCATACCTAGTTCAATCTCGTTACCAGCAAGTCTCTTTACTCATTCCATAATACATCATCCCACAACTAACTCATTAATCACTTTGCTTGCAAGGCTTCTTATGATGTGCATTACCGAGAGGGCCGGAGATACCTCTCCGATACTTGGAGTGACCAATGCTAATCTCGATCTATGCCAACCCAACAAATACCTTCAGAGATACCTGTAGAGCATTTTTATAATCACCCAGTTACGTTGTGACGTTTGATAACACACAAAGTATTCCTCGGTATACGGGAGTTGCATAATCTCATAGTCGAAGGAATATGTATTTGACATGAAGAAAGCAATAGCAATAAAACTGAACGATCAATATGCTAAGATAATGGATGGGTCTTGTCCATCACATCATTCTCCTAATGATGTGATCCCGTTATCAAATGACAACTGGCGGAGCCCCCCGCATCGCTCCCGTGGGCGGTTCGGGGGCAAACCCTAGCCCCTCCAGTAGCCACAACCACCACCCCTCCTCCCTACGCCTTTGGCGGCTGGTCGTCCGGGAAAAGCCCGGGCAGCTAGGCGTGGCAGGTCCTTCTTTCCTCCTTCCGTTGGAGGTCTTTGGCCTTGGGCGAGGATCTCGGGCGGGAGCTCGAGCAACTTCTGGCGTGCTCGGGGCGGCATAGCTGGCCGGCAAGGCAGCGCCGGAGGCGCGGATCTGGCGCGAGGCCAGCGCCTCATGGTCGTCGGCGCGGATCTGGCGCGAGGCGTGGCATCACGGGTCGTCGAGCAGGCTAGCTGGCAAGCGGCATAGCCGGGCTGGCGGCGGTGGGCCAGTGGCGGCAGCAGCGGAGTAGTAGCGTGGCGGAGGTTCGAGTCCGCACATCGCGAGCTGTGCGCGCGATCTGGCTGACTCGGCGTCGGCGGAAATGGCGTCTGAGGCAGCGCTGGTGCTTCCTATCACGGATCTCGCGGCGGTGCGGTAGCGGATCGAGTCTCGGCGAGATGTGTAGCAGGGAGGGGTCGAGGCTGCGTGGAAGGGCGGCTACGTATGGCGCTAGGTGGTCTTTGGAGAGAGAGGCTCCGACCATGGTCGGATCGAGTCTGAGGACTTGATCTGGTCTCTGCGGGCCCGCCGTCGGGGAGGATTGGTGGTGGCCTGCTGCGGTGGCGCGCTCTTTGTGTGGGGGTTTTGCGGTTCAATGGAGGCATGGGTCGTCTGATGTCTACTACACAACCTTCTTCTTGTAGACGTTGTTGGGCCTGCAAGTGCACAGGTTTGTAGGACAGTAGCAAATTTCCCTCAAGTGGATGACCTAAGGTTTATCAATCCGTGGGAGGCGTGGGATGAAGATGGTCTCTCTCAAACAACCCTGCAACCAAATAACAAAAAGTCTCTTGTGTCCCCAACACACCCAATACAATAGTAAATTGTATAGGTGCACTAGTTCGGCGAAGAGATGGTGATACAAGTGCAATATGGATGGTAGATATAGGTTTTTGTAATCTGAAAATATAAAAACAGCAAGGTAACAAGTGGTAAAAGTGGCGTAAGCGGTATTGCAATGATAGGAAACAAGGCCTAGGGTTCATACTTTCACTAGTGCAAGTTCTCTCAAAAATAATAACATAGATAGATCATATAATAATCCCTCAACATGCAACAAAGAGTCACTCCAAAGCCACTAATAGCGGGGAACAAACGTAGAGATTATGGTAGGGTACGAAACCACCTCAAAGTTATTCTTTCCAATCAATCCGGTGGGCTATTCCTATAAGTGTCACAAACAGCCCTAGAGTTCGTACTAGAATAACACCTTAAGATACAAATCAACCAAAACCCTAATGTCACCTAGATACTCCATTGTCACCTCAAGTATCCGTGGGCATGATTATACGATATGCATCACACAATCTCAGATTTATCCAACCAACATAAAAGTACTTCAAAGAGTGCCCCAAAGTTTCTACCGGAGAATCAAGAGCGTGTGCCAACCCCTATGCCTAGGTTCATGGGCGGAACCCAAAAGTTGGTCACCAAAACATGCATCAAGTGGCACATGATATCCCATTGTCACCATAGATAATCACGGCAAGACATACATCAAGTGTTCTCATAAAGACTCAATCCGATAAGATAACTTCAAAGGGAAACTCAATTCATCACAAGAGAGTAGAGGGGAGAAACATCATAAGATCCAACTATAATAGCAAAGCTCGCGATACATCAAGATCGTGCCAAATCAAGAACACGAGAGAGAGAGAGAGAGAGAGAGAGATCAAACACATAGCTATTGGTACATACCCTCAGCCGAGGGTGAACTACTCCCTCCTCGTCATGGAGAGCGCCGGGATGATGAAGATGGCCACGGTGATGAGTTCCCCCTCCGTGAGGGTCTTGAACAGGCTCTGAGAGGTTTTGGTGGCTCTGAGAGGCTTGCGGCGGAACTCCCGATCTATCTTCTGTTCTGGAAGTTTTAGGTTACGTAGGTATATATGGGTGAAAGGAGTACGTCGGTGGAGCTACGGGGGCCTCACGAGGCAGGGGGCACGCCCAGGGGGGTGGGCGCGCCCCCCACCCTCGTGGGCAGCCCGTATCTCCCCTGACGTGCACTCCAAGTTCCCTGGGTTGCTTTCCTTCCAAAAATAACTTCTCCAGTTGATTTCGTTCCGTTTTGACTCCGTCTGATATTCATTTTCCTCGAAACACTGAAATAGGCATAAAACAGCAAATCTGGGCTGGGCCTCCGGTTAATAGGTTAGTCCCAAGAATAATATAAAAGTGGAAAATAAAGCCCAATATTGCCTAAAACAGTAGATAATATAGCATGGAGCAATCAAAAATTATAGATACGTTGGAGACGTGTCAAGCATCCCCAAGCTTAATTCCTGCTCGTCCTCGAGTAGGTAAATGATAAAAAAGATAATTTTTGATGCGGAGTGCTACTTGGCATAATTTCAATGTAACTCTTCTTAATTGTGATATGAATATTCAGATCCTAAAGATTCAAGAAAAAGTTCATATTGACATAAAAAATAGTAATACTTCAAGCATACTAATCAAAGTAATCATGTCTTCTCAAAATAACATGGCAAAAGAAAGTTCATCCCTACAAAATCATATAGTTAGGCTATGCTTCATTTTCGTTACACAAAGATGTTCCCAACTTCTATACCCCCGATGACAAGCCAAGCAATTGTTTCATACTCAAATAATCTCAAACTTTTTCAACCTTCACGCAATACATGGCGTGAGCCATGGATATAGCACTATGGGTGGAATAGAATATGATGATGGGATTTTGTGGAGAAGACAAAAAAGGAGAAAGTCTAACATTTACGAGACTAATCAACGGGCTATGGAGATGCCCATCAATTGATGTCAACATGAGGAGTAGGGATTGCCATGCAACGGATGCACTAGAGCTATAAGTATATGAAAGCTCTACAAAAGAAACTAAGTGGGTGTGCATCCAACTTGCTTGCCCACGAAGACCTAGGGCATTTTTAGGAAGCCCATCATTGTAATATACAAGCCAAGTTCTATAATGAAAAATTCCCACTAGTATATGAAAGTGACAAAATGAGAGACTCTCTATCATGAAGATCTTGGTGCTACTTTGAAGCACAAGTGTGGTAAAAGGATAGTAGCATTGTACCTTCTCTCTTTTTCTCGCATTTTTTTGGGCCTTTTTTGGCCTTTCTCTTTTTTTATGTTTCGTCCAAAGTCTCATCCCGACTTATGGGGGAATCATAGTCTCCATCATCCTTTCCTCACTTGGGACAATGCTCTAATAATGATGATCATCACACTTCTATTTTTCTTACAAATCAACAATTACAACTCGAAACTTAGAACAAAATATGACTCTATATGAATGCCTCGTGATGTGCGGGATGGTGCAATGAATCAAGAGTGACATGTATGGAAAATAATGCATGGTGGCTTTGCCACAAATACGATGTCAACTACATGATCATGCAATGGCAATATGACAAAAGTAAAGTATGTCATGATGATGAGCGGAGCGGTGGAAAGTTGCATGGCAATATATCTCGGAATGGCTATGGAAATGCCATAAATAGGTAGGTATGGTGGCTGTTTTGAGGAAGATATAATGAGGCTTATGTGTGATAGGCGTATCATATCACGGGGTTTGGATGCACCGTGAAGTTTGCACCAACTCTCAAGGTGAGAAAGGGCAATGCAGTGCATCAAGAGGCTAGCAAAGGCGGAAAGGTAAAAGTGCGTATAATCCATGGACTCAACATTAGTCAAAAGAACTCATATACTTATTGCAAAAATTTAGAAGTCATCAAAAATCAAGTACTACGCGCATGCTCCTAGGGGGATAGATTGGTAGGAAAAGACCATCGCTCGTCCCCGACCGCCACTCATAAGGATGCACAAGCCAGGTACACTTCATGTTTCAAATTTGTTACACAACTTTAATCATACGTGCATGCTATGGGACTTGCAAACTTCAACACAAGTATTTCTCAAATTCACAACTACTCAACTAGCATGACTCTAATATCACCATCTTCATATCTCAAAACAATTATCAAGCATCAATCTTTTCTTAGTATTCAACACACTCATAAGAATTCTTACAAATCTTGTATGCTTAGCATATTATGATTATTTAAGCAAATTACCATGCTATTTAAGACTATCAAAATAATATAAGTGAAGCATGAGAGTTCATCTATTTCTTCAAAATACAACTACCACCATGCTCTAAAAGATATAAGTGAAGTACTAGAGCAAATGACAAACTACTCGAAAGATATAAGTGAAGATCGATGGGTAGTCGAATAATTATACAACTATGTGAAGACTCTCCCATTTAATAATTTCAGATCTTGGTATTGTATCCAAACAGCAAGCAAAACAAAATAAAATGACATTGCAAGGATAGCACAACTCATGTGAAGAAGCAAAAACTTAGGTTCAACCGATACTAACCGATAGTTGTTGAAGAAGAAAGGTGGGATGCCTACCGGGGCATCCCCAAGCTTAGATGTTTGAGACTTCTTAAAATATTATCTTGGGGTGCCTTGGGCATCCCCAATCTTGAACTTTTGTGTCTCCTTAATTCCTCTCATATCATGGTTTCTCTTTTTATCAAAAGCTTCATTCACAACAAACTCAACAAGAACTCGTGAGATAGGTTAGTATAAACCAATGCAAAACCTTATCATTTTCTACTGTAACAAATCACTTAAATTATTATTCAACATTTCATACTAAATGCCTCTGCATATTTAATACTCTCATCCTTAAATAGAATCATTAAACAAGCAAACATATGCAAACAATGCAAACATAACAGCAATCTGCCAAAACAGTATAGTCTGTAAAGAATGCAAGATTCATCATACTTCCCTAACTCCAAAAATTATGAACTAAAATTCCCACTGTAATAAATTTATCAGAGCTCAATATGCAAAAAGATTCAACATTATACCACTCTCTTAATTTTCTAGGGAATTTTTGCAACAGCGGTAAACTTTCTGTTTTCAAACAGCAACATGTATACTAGCAAAATAAGCATGGCAAAGGCCATCCTTGACTTTTTTTATTGAAACTAAAGATGCAAAACATTATTATAACTAACAGAAAGCAAACACTAACAAAAAAAATGACGCTCCAAGCAAAACACATATCATGTGGTGAATAAAAATATAGCTCCAAGTAAAGTTACCGATGAACAAAGGCGAAAGGGGGATGCCTTCGGGGCATCCCCAAGCAAACTCTTGGTTATTCTTGAATATTACCTTGGGGTGCCTTGGTCATCCCCAAGCTTAGTCTCTTTCCACTCCTTATTCCGTAGTCCATCGAATCTTTACCCAAAACTTGAAAACTTCACAACATAAAACTTAACAGAAAATCTCGTGAGCTCCGTTAGCGAAAGAAAACAAAACACCACTTTAAGGTACTGTAATTAACTCATTATTTATTTATGTTGGTGTTAAACCTACTGTATTCCAACTTCTCTATGGTTTATAAACTATTTTACTAGCCATATATTCATCAAAATAAGCAAACAACACAATGAAAACAGAATCTGTCAAAAACAGAACAGCCTGTAGTAACCTGTAAGTAACGCAAACTTCTGGAACTCCAAAAATTCTAAAATAAATTGGTGGACATGAGGAATTTGTCTAGTAATCATCTGCAAAAAGAATCAACTAAATATCACTTTCCAGTAAAAAGTTCTAGCTAATCTCGTGAGCGCTAAAGTTTCTGTTTTTTACAGCATGATCATAAAGACTTCACCCAAGTCTTCCCAGAGGTTCTACTTGGCACAAACACTAACTAAAACACAAAACCACATCTAAACAGAGGCTATATGGATTATTTATTACTAAACATAACCAAAAAGCAAGGAACTAAAATAAAATTGGGTTGCCTCCCAACAAGCGCTAACGTTTAACGCCCCTAGCTAGGCATTGTGATTTCAATGATGCTCACATAAAAGATAAGAATTGAAACATAAAGAGAGCATCATGAAGAATATTACTAGCACATTTAAGTCTAACCCACTTCCTATGCATAGGGATTTTGTGAGCAAACAACTTATGGGAACAATAATCAACAAGCATAGGAAGGTAAAACAAACATAACTTCAAGATTTTAAGCACATAGAGAGGAAACTTGATATTATTGCAATTCCTACAAGCATATATTCCTCCCTCATAATAATTTTCAGTAGCATCATGAATGAATTCAACAATATAACCTGCACCTAAAGCATTCTTTTCATGATCTACTTGCATAGAAATTTTACTACTCTCCACATAAGCAAACTTCTTCTCATGAATAGTAGTGGGAGCAAATTCAACAAAATATCTATCATATGATTGAGAATTAAGATCAATATGACAATTTTCATGGTTATCATTATTCTTTAAAGCATACGTGTCATCACAATAATCATCATAGATAGGAGGCATGCTTTCATCATAGTAAATTTTCTCATCAAAGCTTGGGGGACAAAAAATATCATCTTCATAAAACATAGCTTCCCCAAGCTTGTGGCTTTGCATATCATTAGCATCATGAATATTCAAGGAATTAATACTAACAACATTGCAATCATGATCATCATTCAAAGATTTAGTGCCAAACAATTTACTACATTCTTCTTCTAACACTTTGGCACAATTTTCATTTCCATCATACTCACGAAAGATATTAAAAAGGTGAAGCGTATGAGACAAACTCAATTCCATTTTTTTGTAATTTTCTTTTATAAACTAAACTAGTGCTAAAACAAGAAACAAAAAGATTCGATTGCAAGATCTAAAGATATACCTTCAAGCACTCACCTCCCGCAACAGCGCGCTAGAAAAGAGCTTGATGTCTACTACACAACCTTCTTCTTGTAGACGTTGTTGGGCCTGCAAGTGCACAGGTTTGTAGGACAGTAGCAAATTTCCCTCAAGTGGATGACCTAAGGTTTATCAATCCGTGGGAGGCGTAGGATGAAGATGGTCTCTCTCAAACAACCCTGCAACCAAATAACAAAAAGTCTCTTGTGTCCCCAACACACCTAATACAATAGTAAATTGTATAGGTGCACTAGTTCATGAAGAGATGGTGATACAAGTGCAATATGGATGGTAGATATAGGTTTTGTAATCTGAAAATATAAAACAGCAAGGTAACAAGTGGTAAAAGTGAGCGTAAGCGGTATTGCAATGATAGGAAACAAGGCCTAGGGTTCATACTTTCACTAGTGCAAGTTCTCTCAACAATAATAACATAGATAGATCATATAATAATCCCTCAACATGCAAAAAGAGTCACTCCAAAGCCACTAATAGTGGGGAACAAACATAGAGATTATGGTAGGTCTGAAACCACCTCAAAGTTATTCTTTCCAATCAATCCGGTGGGCTATTCCTATAAGTGTCACAAACAACCCTAGAGTTCGTACTAGAATAACACCTTAAGATACAAATCAACCAAAACCCTAATGTCACCTAGATACTCCATTGTCACCTCAAGTATCCGTGGGCATGATTATACGATATGCATCACACAATCTCAGATTTATCCAACCAACATAAAAGTACTTCAAAGAGTGCCCCAAAGTTTCTACCGGAGAATCAAGAACGTGTGCCAACCCCTATGCCTAGGTTCGTGGGCGGAACCCTCAAGTTGGTCACCAAAACATACATCAAGTGGCACATGATATCCCATTGTCACCACAGATAATCACGGCAAGACATACATCAAGTGTTCTCATAAAGACTCAATCCGATAAGATAATTTCAAAGGGGAAACTCAATTCATCACAAGAGAGTAGAGGGGGAGAAACATCATAAGATCCAACTATAATAGCAAAGCTCGCGATACATCAAGATCGTGCCAAATCAAGAACATGAGAGAGAGAGAGAGATCAAACACATAGCTCTTGGTACATACCCTCAGCCCGAGGGTGAACTACTCCCTCCTCGTCATGGAGAGCGCCGGGATGATGAAGATGGCCACGGTGATGGGTTCCCCCTCCGCAGAGTCTTGAGCGGGCTCCCGAGAGGTTTTGGTGGCTCTGAGAGGCTTGCGGCGGCGGAACTCCCGATCAATCTTCTGTTCGGAAGTTTTAGGTGCGTGGGTATATATGGGTGAAAGGAGTACGTCGGTGGAGCTACGGGGGCCCCCGAGGCAGGGGGCACGCCCCCCACCGTCGTGGGCAGACCGTATCTCCCCTGACGTGCACTCCAAGTTCCCTGGGTTGCTTTCCTTCCAAAAATAACTTCTCCAGTTGATTTCGTTCCGTTTTGACTCCGTCTGATTTCCTTTTCCTCGAAACACTGAAATAGGCATAAAACAGCATATCTGGACTGGGCCTCCGGTTAATAGGTTAGTCCCAAGAATAATATAGAAGTGGAAAATAGAACCCAATATTGCCTAAAACAGTAGATAATATAGCATGGAGCAATAAAAAATTATAGATACGTTGGAGACGTATCATCGTCCTCGCCCTGCTGCGTGGGAGTGGCTGCCCCGGGTGAAAGCCTGGCCGGTGCTGGCCGGTCGGCGGCGACGGCGCCTGTGGGCATCGCTATTCTCCTTGGAGGCGCCGTCGGGAATATCATAGCCAGATCTCCCAGATCAAGTCCTTCGGGTGAAAACCTAGATCCTGCTGCAGGGTCTGGCGGTGGCGTCGTCTTCAACGTCGTTCCCCTCTTTAGGGCACCGTCTTGAAGACTTTGATCCTTTGGTGCTTCCTACAACCGGGCGTGCATGGTGGTTTATGTGCAGCGATGGCGGCGATGAGCAATGTCGGAGCGTGGCCTTGGTCGTGGTAGTCGGCTCTTCTTGTCCGGCGAGTCCGTGGGTGTCGTCGTCACTGCTGTTCTTTGTGAAGTCGAAGCCGCGGTGGGGGCGATGGTATATGATGATGCATGACAGATAGCTCGTTCAGTGATCCTCTGTGACGCCACCCTGCCTAGTCTTCTTAGTAGTTCACCGTCGAGTCGGAGTTGTGCTGCCTTAGTATGGATTGTATGGAGTGTTCGGCTGCATCTTTTAGGGCTATTGTTTTTTTATCTTTCTTTGATCTTCGGATCTGGTCCTAGGACCTTCACCACCTTGTTGTTTTTCCGCTGCTTCCTGCTATTATCAATGAAATGCCAGCGATGCTGGATCTTTCAAAAAAATGACAACTCATGTGTCAGGAAACATTAACCATCTTTGATCAACGAGCTAGTCAAGTAGAGGATCACTAGGGACACAGTGTTTGTCTATGTATTCACACATGTATTTGGGTTTCCGATCAATACAATTCTAGCATGAATAATAAACATTTATCATGATATAAGGAAATATAAAATAACAACTTTATTATTGCCCCTAGGGCATATTTCCTTCAATTATAACCACTCTCTTGGAGTTGCCCCGTCCCTAGAGAAGTTACATTATCCCTCATTGAGGGAGTCCTGGATTAGGGGGTGTCCGGATAGCCGGACTATAGCCTTTGGCCGGACTCCTGGAGTATGAAGATACAAGATTGAAGACTTCGTCCCGTGTCCGGATGGGACTTTCCTTGGCGTGGAAGACAAGCTTGGCGATACGGATATGTAGATCTCCTACCATTGTAACCGACTCTGTGTAACCCTAACCCTATCCGATGTCTATATAAACCGGAGGGTTTTAGTCCGTAGGACGAAAAACAATCATACCATAGGCTAGCTTCTAGGGTTTAGCCTCTCTGATCTCGTGGTAGATCTACTCTTGTACTACCCATATCATCAATATTAATCAAGCATGAGTAGGGTTTTACCTCCATCGAGAGGGCCGAAACAGGTAAAAACATCGTGTCCCTCCTCATACCATCCGCCTAGACACACAATTGGGACCCCCTACCGAGATCCGCGGTTTTGACACCAACATTGGTGCTTTCATTGAGAGTTCCTCTGTGTCATCATCTTTAGGCCCGATGGCTCCTCCGATCATCAACAACGATGTGCTCCGGTGAGACTTTTCTCCCGGACAGATCTTCAGATTGGCGGCTTTTGCTGCGGGCCAATTCGCAGCCATCTGGAGCAGATTGAAAGCTCGACCCTGGCCACAGGTCAGATTTGGAGTTCGAACTACACGGCCGACGTCGCGAAGACTTGATCTTGACGGGTTCGAGCCACAGCCAAGCACGCCCGCCTTTATCACGAGGGCATGATCTAGCTCTGCCGCCCGAGCAAAGTGTCACGGAGGCGAGCAGTGTCGCTCCGACCTTTAGCTCGGAGCTGATCTGCGCCGATCGAGGATGGGTGGCTGGACACCGCCTCGGGGCTGCGATCTCTCGGCGATTGAGCCGTACACCTACCCGTCCTTTGCGGCTCGTAACTCCAAGGTGCGGACTCCGAGCCTTGGCTTCCCATGTCGAATCCGATTGGCGCCGATCATGGAATTCACCGCCGCGGACATCTTTCAGCACTCGCCCTTTGGCGACATCCTGAATTCACTAAAGTCTCTCTCTTTATCGGAGAGCCTGGCGGATTATGGTCGGGAAGGCTGGGATCTGAGCAGCGAAGAAATTCAAAGCCCACCCACCACCCACTTCGTAGTACTTGTTGATGATTTAACCGACATGCTCGACTTGACTCCAAAGACATCGGCGGTATGGGCGGCGATGTAGGAGGCGACCAAGAACCAGCGCCCACAGGCACTGGAAGGCCACCTCGTCATCGACATATACATGGTGGACATCCCAAAAGATGGGAATGGCGATGGAACAGCGGAGGTGACCCTCCAAGAAACAGCCTAAGCGCCCGGCGTCGTGGCGCGCTCTAAATCCCGCCACAACAAAAGCGGTGATTCCGGCACGGGAGACAATAACAGCCCGGACAGTGCCGAAGATAACCCCCTCCAGCAGGATTCAACGCAGGAGGATGGAGAAGCCAGCCCTCATGAGAGAGCGGCAGAAAGAGAGGTTGAGGACAATAATTACATGCCTCCCTCCGTAGATGAGGCAAGCCTCGACGACGACGAATTCGTCGTGCCCGAGGATCCCGTCGAACAAGAGCGTTTCAAACGCTGGCTCATGGCCACGGCAAGCAGCCTCAAGAAAAAGAAGCAACAGCTTAGAGCTGACCAAGACTTGCTAGCTGACAGATGGACTGAAGTCCTTGTTGCCGAAGAGTATGAACTCGAGCGCCCCTCCAACAGCTACCCAAAACGCAGGCTGCTACCCCGATTAGAGGAGCAAGCACCCAAACCTACATCACCAGCGCATGATATGGCTGAACAGCCACCTCGTGGCCGCGACAGAGAGGCCTCTCGGCCCTCAACTCAAGCCGCACCCCGGCGCCGCTCAAAAAATACCAAGGCGCTGGGAAATCGCGGAACCTGCGAGATATATTGGAGGACAAGGCAAGGCAAACAAGATCGATCTACGGATCGCGTGGGTGCCCACGACCGTGACAATAACCGTCACGCCGGATATGGCAACTCGGCCGGGCGAACACGATGAACAAAGCTCATTTGAGTTGCGTCGTGATATAGCCCAATACAGAGGCGCCGCACACCCACTATGCTTCACAGATGAAGTGATGGATCATCAAATCCCTGAGGGTTTCAAACCCGTAAACATTGAATCATACGATGGCACAACAGATCCTGCGGTTTGGATCGAGGACTATCTCCTTCACATCCACATGGCCCGCGGTGATGATCTACACGCCATCAAATACCTCCCACTCAAGCTTAAAGGACCAGCCCGGCATTGGCTTAACAGCTTGCCGCAGAGTCAATTGGTTGTTGGGAAGACACGGAAGCCGCATTCCTCGACAATTTCCGGGGCACATATGTGCGACCACCGACGCCGATGACCTAAGCCACATAATTCAGCAGCCGGAGGAATCAGCCGGACAATTACGGACACGGTTCCTAACCAAGAAAAATCAAATCGTCGATTGTCCGAATGCAGAGGCCCTTGCAGCCTTCAAACACAACATCCGCGACGAGTGGCTTGCCCGGCACCTAGGACAGGAAAAACCGAAATCCATGGCGGCCCACACAACACTCATGACCCGCTTTTGCGCGGGAGAGGACAGCTGGCTAGCTCGCAGTAACAACATGACCAAGAGCCCTGGTAATTCGGATACCAAGGACAGCAATGGCAGGTCGCGTCGCAACAAGCACAAGCGCCGCGTGCGGCGATAATGTTGAGGATCTGGCGGTCAATGCGGATTCGAGGCTCTAAACCGGTCAGCGGAAAAAGCCATTTAAAAGAAATACTCCAGGCCCGTCAATTTGGACCGAATACTCGATCGCTCGTGCGGATACGGCATCCCGAAAAACCAGCCAATCACACCAACAGGGATTGTTGGGTGTTCAAGCAGCGAGCAAGTTAAATGCCAAAAACAATGACAAGGGGCTGCATAGCGATGACGAGGAGGAGCCCCGCCCGAACAATAGAGGACGAAGGGTTTCTCCCGCAAGTGCGGACGGTGAACATGATATCGCAACCCACATACCCAAAGGGGCGGAAGCGTGCACTAAAGGGCGTATATGCGATGGAGCCGGTCGCCCCAAAGTTCAACCCGTGGTCTTCCTGCCCGATCACTTTTGATCGAAGGACCACCCACTAGCATCCGCCATGGCGGATTCGCGCGATTGGTTCTAGACCCAATCATTGACGGATTTCATCTCACTAGAGTCCTAATGGACGGCGGCAGCAGCTGAACCTGCTTTATCGGACACGGTCGCAAAATGGGCATAGACCCATCAAGGATTAAACCCACGAAGCGACCTTCAAAGGCGTCATACCAGGTGTAGAGGCCAAGCTATGCAGGCTCGATTACACTTGAAGTGGTCTTGGATCCCGGATAACTTCGAGCGAGGAGTTAATCTTGACATAGTCCCGTTCATGGCGGCTATCACGCCTTTGCTTTCGAGCGAACCGTCTCAAGCTCAAGATGCCAGGTCCTCGAGGAGTCATTACGGTCAATGGAAACACCGAGCGCTCTCTCCGGACGGAGGAGCATCTGGCGCCCTCATGGCGGAAGTACAAAGCAGCCTCTTAAGGCAATTCTCGAGTCGGCTATTAAGCGTCCGGACACCATCAAGCGCGCCCGGAGTAACCTACAACAAGACCCACCTAGCACGTTCCGAGCATGCATAGCAATGCGGCCCAAACCCCAGCCCTCGCGAAATTGCGAAACCAGTACTACGCGTACATAATTACGCTCTGGAAATACCATGGGCATAGGGGGAGGGACACGACCACGGCATGCCTAGAATGCAGCTCAACCGCACCAGGGGCTCCCGATTGTGTCATTCTTTTCTTCTTTCTTTTTTACTTTCGGGACTCCGTTCTCACGAAGCCTGTCCGTGATAGAATCGCCGAACACACGATGCAACAGCCGGGGAAATGAGCTACGTCGAGTGTCGGTGGTCTCTATTACAAGCAGTATACTTGTTTTACACACCATCCTGCAGCTTACCACGGAGGGGACATGTCAAAAGTCCGTCCTTGCTTATCGCACTATTTGTATCGTTCGCTCTTCTCGCAGCCCTTTTGAATAAACAATACATAGCTTCGCCTATTATTGAATTCCCTTTTTCTATATATATATGTTCATTTATGACATTGTGCAACCGTACACTTTAGTGCGGGCAATACACCGAGGGCTTAAGTACCCCACAACATGGTGTGATAAGTCCGAACACTTTCACAAGTGCGGCACCCGAACTTATAGCATTATATGCATCGGCTCGAATCATGTCTTGGGTCAATAGTTGGGTTTGCCGGCTCCCATGTTTTGGTACCTTATGTTCCATTATATCGGCTAAGGTAGCACTGGGAGAACCACTGCGATTGTGCCCGGTTGAGCTGGGTTAAGCACCTCAGTGGAAAGCTAAAACTGACCGTCATGATAGGGCGAGAGTCGGTCGCTGTTCGAGAGGTTTTCGAGTCCCTAAAGACTTATGCCACTTAGAGCGAGGAGTCGGCATTGTCCGGCCTAGGCGTGGATAGCGCCCCGTACTCGGTCTTCCGAATACCAGGGGCTTCGCCGAAATTTAAAATTATAGAATTCTATGGCTAAGTGAGAGTGTTCAAGCATTATAGTCCGGTTGCCTTGTTCGTTGGGTTGAGCGCCTCCCTCGAAGGACCCAAGAATGGGAACAAGAGCGCTCAAGTTTATCCCGAACACCCCAGCACTCGTGGCATGGGGGCTGAAGCCGACGACTCGCCATCTCTCAAATTTAATACACGGCTGCACAGAAGGTAATATTTTAAATTCAAAAGTGTTTCTTAGCGCATATGAACAAGTTTTCAGCGTACAGGATAACAAATGCGAGTCTACTCAAAAATTACATCTTTGGAGCATTCATCCGCTATAAGGCGGGCACCCTTCAGGACGCCCTCATAATACATTTCAGTCTTGCGATGCTCCTTGCGCGGTGGTGGTCCGTCCGTCACAAGCTTCTCAGCATCCATCTTGCCCCAGTGCACCTTAGCACGGGCAAGGGCCCTATGGGCACCCTCGATGAGCGGGCGCTTGGCGACTTCAACCCATGGACGGCGTCCACCGGCCGCCTCACCAGCCCAAAGTAGCTCCCAGGCATGGCTTCCTTAGGCCACAGCCGAACTATGAGGCCTTTCATGGCCTGTTCGGCCACCTTATGGAGCTCGACCAGCTGCTTCAACTGGTCGCTTAAGGGCACCGGGTGTCCGACCTCGACATCTTGAGACAGAACACCTTCTCCGTCGAGCTTCCTCCTCGGCTCGGTAGAATGTGGCAGCATCGAGACACTGCTGGGGCAGATCTGCGAATGCTCTGGAGAGCTCCGGATTCGGGTAAGTAACATATAATTCACTTTCACATGCTTGCTTTGCATATAGAATGCCTTACCCGCCGCTATCTTCTTCATCGCCTCAATTTCCTGGAAGGCTTTTTGGGTTTCGGCCTTAGCGGCTTTGGCGCTCTCAAGGGCCGAGGCGAGCTCGGACTCTCGAGTTTTTGAGTCACGCTCCAAACTCTCGTATTTTTCCACGAGAGCCTGGAGCTCTTGCCGCACCTCCGCCACCCGTGCCTCCTGTTTCTCTCGCTCGGTGCGCTCTGCGCCCGCATTGCTTTCGGCCTTGGACACCGCTTCCTTCAGGGTCGCCACCTCGTTCGTGGCCCCTGCAGTATTCACGTTATTCCTGTCAGCTTTTGCAACCACATCTTTTAAATACTCCCATAAGGTATTACTTACCTTCCTTGTCCTCGAGCTGCTTTTTGGCAAGTCCGAGCTCGTTCTCGGACCGCTCGGGGCTCTGCTTTAATGCATCAACCTCCGCAGTCAGTGTGGCAGAGGTTAGCAGCGCAGCCTGCATTCCCATATTGACATACTTATGTTAGACTCCTGCGTATATCTTTTTAGATCCTCAGTTCGGCTATTTCTTTCCGAACACCAAACTAAGCATCAAGGGCTACTTTCTATGCAGTAATATTTTTACATATCTTAAATACATACCTCAAAGCCTGTTAGAAGGCTAGCACAGGCTTCAGTCAGCCCGCTCTTGGCGGACTGAACTTTCTGGATCACCACACTCATAACAGTGCGGTGCTCCTCGTCGATGGAAGCGCTGTTAAGCGCCTCCATCAAATCATCCGGTGCCCCCGGTTGGACGGAGGTCACCGGCGTCGCAGTCTTGCCCTTCTTACGAAGGGGTCGCTTGTCGAACTCCGGAACCACTGAAGGTTCTGGTACGGAGTCGGCACAGGGCCAGACTTAAAGCCCTTTGGGGTTTTATCCCCTTTGCGCCCGGAGTCCGGGAGGTCACCTTGCGACGCCTCCAGGGCCACCTCCTCCTGGCTGGGCCCTTTTTGGGACTCCACCCCGGCGTCATCCGCGGCGGGAGGAGACAAGGCGGTCGGGAGTGAGGTGCTATTCACATCCAACGAATCCAGGGAGCCGCTCGACGAAGCGTCGAGCCCGTCCTTGGGCGGACTGCATGGTTATATTCGGCGTTATAAGATGTTGTGCGACAAATGGAACGCCATGAGTTATTCTGATATCCGGACACTTACGATTTCGCCAGGGGCTTGGTCCTTGGTGGCCACTCCTCTCCGCCGTCGTCGGTGTTGGTGGTGTAGTCCGGAGGGAGGGTCCTTACCTTCTTGGACCCTCCGGCCTCCCCAGTTGGGGTGGCCTTCCTTTTCTTCTCTCCCCCCACTGGGGGAGAGGCCTCTTTTATCTCCTCCTCGTCTTTGCGGGAGGATTCCGCCTCGGAGTCATCGGACGATGAGTCCGACAACACCTGGCGCCGGGAACTCCTCCGAGTTCCGTGGCCTTCTTCTTGGCCTTCTTCTGCGGCACCACGTAAGGTGCGGAACCAGCAACCCGTCAGCGGGCGTCCGCTGAGTCTTCGGCAAGGGAGCGGACGGTCAACCTGTCCGGGCGTCTTCAACCAGTCTGTCAAAGGTGAGGAGTTTTAGATCACGCACAGAGTCAAACTATGAAAAAAGAGTCCCGTAAAGGGTAAAATAGCTTACCTCGCTGGCTTGATGCATGAGCTGAATCCGCGATCTTTGGTAGCGGATGCGGAACCTCGGCGCCTTGAACAGCACCTTCCGGGCATCTTCGTGCGTAGTGTCGAAGAGCGGCTCAAGTTCGGTGCTGTGCGGATCAAACTCCACAAGTTGAAGGCCCGTTCTTTGGCATGGGAGGATCCGGCGGATGAGCATAACTCTGGACTACGTTGACAAGCTTGAGCTTCTTGTCCACGAGGTTTGGACGCAGTTTGGAGTCTGGTCAGCTCTTCCGAATTACCCACGTCGGGCCCGTCTCTTTCCATGAGGTGAGCCGTGTAGGAAGCCAGATCGAATTGGGGCCGCCGCCCATTTAAGTCGCTTGGCTCGGTGATGTAGAACCACCCGATTGCCACCCCTTTATGGTCTCCACGAAGGAGCCCTCGAGCCATAGGGCGTTGGCCATCTTGCCCACCATGGCACCTCCGCACTCCGCTTGGCGGCCGCCCACTACCTTGGCTTGACATTGAAGGTCTTCACCATAAGCGAAGTGGGGCTGGATGCGAGAGGAAGGCCTCGCACACCACGATGAACGCCGAGATGTTGAGGATGAAATTCGGGGCGGATCGTGGAAATCTAGGCCGTAATAGAACATGAGCCCCGGATAAATGGGTGAAGTGGAAACCCTAGTCCGCTGGAGGAAGTGGGGAGGAACACCACCCTCTCATGGGGCACAGGGGGTAGGGATGAGCTGCCCTTGTCGGGGAGCCGATCGCGCGATGTCGTCGGACAAGTATCCGCCTTCCACAGCTTTTGATGTGCCCCTCCGTGACGGAGGAGGCCATCCACTTGCCTCCGCTCGGACATAGTTGGAGAAGGTTGAGGTGGGATGTGCGGACTTGGGCGCTGGAGCTCGAGTCTTGTGAAATGGATAAGCAAAGGAGGAAGAAGGCGTGTGTGAAAAAGTGGATCCTTATCCCCTTATATGGACGGACAAAGCTATGCGTCCCCACCGGCCTGATAAAACTCGCTTATCTACCAAGCGCCGTAATCAATGGCGCGGTTGGGTTACCCACGCCCATATTAATGAGAATCCCGAAATAAGGGGACACGATCTCTGCTTTGACAAGACGTGCCAAGGAAACTGCCTCGCTTCGCGCTTGAGGTGGGACAAGAAAACGATTGAATAAAGGCTTGGCCGTGGTGTGATGTCACGCTGCGGAATACGTCAGCAGATTGAACTTGTGTAAATATTATCCTCTCTACGGTGGTATGTGGAACTTATTTTGCAGAGCCGGACACTATCATTGTGTTCAAAATCTTCTATGAAGTATTTGGAGGAGGAACCCGCCTTGCAATGCGAAGACAATATCGCGCCGGACTCATCGTCATTGAAGCCTGGTTCAGGGCTACCGAGGAGTCTGGATTAGGGGTGTCCGGATAGCGGACTATAGCCTTTGGCGGACTCTGGACTATGAAGATACAAGATTGAAGACTTCGTCCCGTGTCCGGATGGGACTTTCCTTGGCGTGGAAGGCAAGCTTGGCGATACAGATATGTAGATTTCCTACCATTGTAACCGACTCTCTGTAACCCTAACTGAGGGAGTCCTGGATTAGGGGGTGTCCGGATAGCCGAACTATCATCTTTGGCCGGACTCCTAGACTATGAAGATACAAGATTGAAGACTTCGTCCCATGTGCGGATGGGACTTACCTTGGCGTGGAAGGCAAGCTTGGCGTCTGGATATGTAGATCTCCTACCATTATAACCGACTACGTGTAACCCTAACCCTATCCGGTGTCCATATAAACCGGAGGGTTTTAGTCCGTGGGGCGAAAAACAATCATACCATAGGCTAGCTTCTAGGGTTTAGCCTCTCGATCTCGTGGTAGATCTACTCTTGTACTACCAATATCATCAATATTAATCAAGCAGGGTAGGGTATTACCTCCATCGAGAGGGCCGAACACAGGTAAAACATCGTGTCCCTTGTCTCCTGTTACCATCCGCCTAGACGCACAGATTCGGGATCCCCTACCGAGATCCGCCGGTTTGACACCGACATTGGTGCTTTCATTGAGAGTTCCTGCGTGTCGTCACCTATAGGCCCGATGGCTCCTTCGATCTCAACAACGACGCGGTCTAGGGTGAGACTTTTCTCCTGGACAGATCTTCGATTCGGCGGCTTTGCTGCGGGCAATTCACTTGGCCATCTGGAGCAGATCGAAGCTTCGCCCCTAGCCATCAGTCAGATTTGGAAGCTTGAACTATCGGCGGATGTCGCGGAGACTTGATCTTGACGGATTCGAGCCACGACCAAGCGCGCGCATTGTCTCGATGGGTGCGATCTAGCTCTGCCCCGAGCATTGCCACGAGGCCGCACCGACATCCGCTCCGACCCTTAATCCGGGCGGATTCCCCGATCGAGGGCGAGTGGTTGGACACCGCCTCGGGGCTATGATCTCAGCGGCGATAGGCGAACTCCATCCTTGTCGCTGCGAAGACCTTGACTCCAAGGTGCGGACTCCTTCCGGACTCCGAACACTCCGCGCCCCTGCCAATTGAATCCGATCGGGCGCCGGTCATGGAGTTCACCGCCGCGGACATCTTTCAGCACTCGCCCATTGGCGACATCTTGAATTCACTAAAGTCTCTCTCTTTATCAGGAGAGCCCTGGCCGGACTACGGTCAGGAAGGTTGGGATGCGGACGACGAAGAAATTCAACGCCCACCCACCACCCACTTTGTAGCCACTGTCGATGATTTAACCGACATGCTCGACTTCGACTCCGAAGACATCGACGGTATGGGCGGCGATCTGGAGCGACCAGAACCAGCGCCTACGAGGCGCTGGAAGGCCACCTCATCATCGACATATACATGGTGGACATCCCAAAAGATGGGAGCAGCGATGGAAGCGGAGGATGACCCTCCAAGAAACAGCCCAGCGTCGGCGCGGTAGCGCGCCGCTCTAAATCCGCCACGAAAAAGCGGTGATTCCGCACGGAGATAATAACACCCGGACGGTGCGAAGACAACCCCCTCCGGCAGGATTCAGCGCGGGAGGAGGAGAAGCAAGTCCGCCTGACGGTCGGCAGAAAGAGAGGTAGAGGGCGATAATTATCGCCCCCCTCACGAAGGCGAGGCAAGCCTCGGCGGCGGCAATTTGTCGTGCTCGAGGATCCCGCTGAACAGGGCGTTTCAAGCGCGGGCTTATGGCCACGGCAAGCAGCCTCAAGAAAAAGCAGCAGACTTAGAGCTGACCAAGATTTGCTAGGCGACAAATGGGTGAAGTCCTTGCAGCCGAAGAGTATGAACTCGAACGCCCCTCCAAGAGATACCCAAAACATAGGCTGCTACCCCAATTAGAGGAAGAAGCACCCAAACCTACATCACCAGCGCATGATGCGGCCAACCGGCCACCCCGTGGCCGCGACAGAGAGGCCTCTAGACCCTCCATTCAAGCCGCACCTCGGCGCCGCTCGACCAAAGCACGGGGAAACACGCCAGACCTGCGAGACATATTGGAAGACAAGGCAAGGAAAACAAGATCGATCTACGGATCGCGTGGGCGCCCCACGACACGTGATGATAACCGTCACGCCGGATACAGCAACTCCGGCGGGCGAACACGATGAACAAAGCTCATTTGAGCTGCGTCGTGATATAGCCCAATCTGAGGCGCCGCACACCCACTATGCTTCACCAGGCGAAGTAATGGATCATCAAATCCCTAAGGTCTTCAAACCCGTAAACATCGAATCATACGATGGTACCACAGATCCTGCGATGCGGATCGAGGACTATCTCCTCCATATCCACATGGCCCGCGGTGATGATCTACATGCCATCAAATACCTCCCACTCAAGCTTAAAGGACCAGCTCGGCATTGGCTCAACAGCTTGCCGGCGAGAATCAATTGGTTGTTGGGAGGACACGGAAGCCGCATTCCTTGATAACTTCCGGGGCACATATGTGCGACCACCGACGCCGATGACCTCAGCCACATAATTCAGCAGCCGGAAGAATCGGCGGACAATTCGGACACGGTTCCTAACCAAGAAAAATCAAATCGTTGGTGTCCGGATGCGAGAGGCCCTTGCGGACTTCAAACACAACATCCATGACGAGTGGCTGGCCCGGCACCTAGGACAGGAAAAGCGAAATCCATGGCAGCCCTTACCACACTCATGACCCGCTTTTGCGGCGGAGAGGACAGCTGGCTAGCTCGAAGCAACAACGGCCAAACACCACGATAGTTCGGATACCAAGGACAGCAATGGCGGTCGCGTCGCAACAAGAACAAGCGCCGCGTGCGATGATAACATCGAAGATCGGCGGTCAATGCGGATTCAGAGGCTCTAAACCGGTCGTGGAAAAAGCCATTCAAAAGAAATACCGGGGCCCGTCCAACTTGGACCGAATACTCGATCGCTTGTGCGGATACATGGCACTTCGAAAAACCAGCCAACCACACCGCAGGGATTGTTGGGGTGTTCAAGCAAGCGAGCAAGCTAAGTGCGAACTCAATGACAAGGGGCTGCATAGCGATGACGAGGAAGAGCCCGGCCGCCCGAACAATAGAGGACAGAAGGGCTTTCCCACACAAGTGCGGACGGTGAACATGATATACGCAACCCACATACCCAAAAGGGAGCGAAGCGTGCACTAAAGGGGCGTATCTGCGATGGAGCGATCGCCCAAGTTCGACCCATGGTCCTCTTGCCCGATCACATTTGATCGAAGGACCACCCACTAGCATCCGTCACGGCGGATTCTCCGCATTGGTTCTTGACCCAATCATCGACGGATTTCACCTCGCTAGAGTCTGATGGACGGCGGTAGCAGCCTGAACCTGCTTTATCGGGATCGGGCGCAAAATGGGCATAGACCCTCAAGGATTAAACCCACAAAGACGACCTTTAAAGGCGTCATACCAGTGTAGAGGCCAATTATGCAGGCTCGGTTACACTAGAAGTGGTCTTGGATCCCGGATAACTTCCAAAGCGAAGAGTTAATCTTCGACATAGTTCCGTTCCGCAGCGGCTATCACGCACTGCTCGGACGAACCACATTCGCAAAATTCAATGCGGTGCCGCACTATGCGTACCTCAAGCTCAAGATGCCAGGCCCTCGAGGAGTAATCACGGTCAATGGAAACACCGAACGCTCTCTCCAAACGGAGGAGCACACGGCGGCCCTCGCGGCGGAGGTGCAAAGCAGCCTCTCACAGCAATTATCAAGTCCGGCCACTAAACGTCCGGACACTGTCAAGCGCGCCCGGAGTAACCTACAACAAGACCGCCGGGCACGATCCAAGCACGCGTAGCAATCCGGCTAACCCAGCCCTCGCGAAATTGCGAAGCCAAGATTACGCGTACATAACTATGCTCTGGAGATACCATGGGCATAAGGGAGGAACACGACCACGGCTGCGCCTGAATGCGGCTCAACCGCACTGGGGGCTCCCGATTGTGTCATTCTTTTCTCTTTTCTTTTTCTTACTTTCGGGACTCTGTTCTCCGAAGCCCTGTCCGCATTCGCGCCGAATACACGATGCAACAGCCGGGAAGTAGAAAGCTACGTCGAGTGTCGGTGGTCTCTATTACGAAGCGGTATACCTGTTTTACATACCATCCCAGCTTACCCCGAAGGGGACATGTTAAATAGTCCCATCCCTTGCTTATCGCACAATTTGTATCGTTCGCTTTTATTTGCAGTTTCTTTTTAATAACCAATATATAGCTCTTGCCTATTATTGCATTATTTCCCATTATATATGTTCATTTATGACATTGCGCCATCAGTAAAATTTGGTACGGCCCATACACGAGGGCTTAAGTACCCCAAAATTATGGTGTGATAAGTCGAACACTTTCACAAGTGCGGCACCCGAACTTATAGCATTATATGCATCGGCTCGAATCATGTCTTGGGTCAATAGTTGGGTTTTCCGGCTCCCATGTTTTGGTACCTTACGTTCCGTTATATCGGCTAAGGTAGCCTTGGGAGAACCACTGCGATTGTGCCCGGTTGATCTGGGTTGAGCACCTCGGTGGAGAAAGCTAAAACTGACCGTCATGATAGGGCGAGAGCCGGTCGCTGTTCGAGAGGTTTCTTCGAGTCCCTAAAGACTTATGTCGCTTAGAGCGAGGAACCGGCATTGTCCGACAAAGGCGTGAATAGCGCCCCGAACTCGATCTTCCGAATACTAGGGGCTTCGCCGAAATTTAAAATTATAGAATTATATGGCTAAGTGAGAGTGTTCAAGCACTATAAGTCCGGTTGCCTTGTTCGTTGCGTTGAGCGCCTCCCTCGACGGACCCAAGAATGGGAACAAGAGCGCTCAAGTTTATCCTGAACACCCCAGCACTCGTGGCATGGGGGCTGAAGCCAACGACTTGCCATCTCTCAAATTTGATAAACGGCCGCACAGAAGGTAACATTTTAAATTAACAAGCGTTGCTTAGCGCATATGAACAAGTTTTCAGCGTACAAGATAACAAAATGCGAGTCTATTCAAAAATTACATCTTTGGAGCACTCATCCGCTATACGGCGGGCACCCTTCAGGACGCCCTCATAGTACATTTCGGGCTTGCGATGATCCTTGCCCTTCGGTGGCCCGTCCGTCACAAGCTTCTCCGCATCCAGCTTGCCCAGTGCACTTTAGCACGGGCAAGGGCCGACGGGCACCTTCAATGCAGACGGAGCGCTTGATGACTTCAATCCATGGACAGGCGTCCACCAGCCGCTGCACTAACCCGAAGTAGCTCCCAGGCATGGCTTCCAATGGCCTATGAGGCCCTTCATGGCCTGTTCGGCGACCTTGTGGAGCTCGACCAGCTGCTTCAGCTAGTCGCTCAGGGGCACCGGACGTTCGGCCTCAGCATACTGAGACCAGGACACCTTCTCCGTTGAGCTCCCCTCCTTGGCGCGGTAGAACGCGGCAGCATCAGACACACTACGAGGCAGATCTACGAACGCTCCTGGAGAGCTCCGGATTCGGGTAAGTACTAGATAATTGACTTTTACATTCTTGCTCTGCATAAAGAATGCCTTACCCGCCGCGATCTTCTTTATTGCCTCAATCTCCTGGAGGGCTTTTTGGGCTTCGGCCTTAGCGTCTTTGGCACTCTTAAGAGCCGAGGTGAGCTCGGACTCTCGAGTCTTCGAGTCACGCTCCAAACTCTCGTGTTTTTCCATGAGAGCCTCGAGCTCTTGCCGCACCTCCGCCACCCGCTCCTCCCACTTCTCTCGCTCGGTGCGCTCCACGGCCACTTTGTTTTCGGCCGCGGACACCACTTCCTTCAGGGTCGCCACCTCGTTCGTGGCCCCTACAATACCCATGTTATTCCTGTCATTTTTTGCAACCGAATCCTTTCTATAAGGTATTTCTTTAATAAGGTATTACTTACCTTCCTTGTCCTCGAGCTGCTTCTTGGCAAGGCCGAGCTCGTTCTCGGATCGCTGGAGGCTCTGCTTCAATGCATTGACCTCTGCGGTCGGTCTGTGAGAGGTCGGCAGCAAGAGCCTGCATTCCCATATTGACATACTTATGTTAGACTCCTGCGTATATCTTTTTAGATCCTTAGTCCGGCTTTTCTTTCCGAACACCGAACTAAGCATCGAGAACTACTGTCTATGCGGTAATATTTTTACATATTCTAAACTTACCTCAAAGCACTGTTAGAAGGCTGGTGCGAGCTTCGATCGGCCACTGCACTTGGCGGATGAACTTTACGGATCCTTGCACTCATGATAGTGCGGTGCTCCTCGTCGATGTAGGCGCTGTTAAGCGCCTCAACAAACTATCCGGTGCCTCGGTTGGGCGGAGGTCACCAGTGTCGCGATCTTGCCCTTCTTCTGAAGGGCCGCTGCGGTCTTGAACCACTGCTGGTTTCTGATGCGAGTCCGCACAGGGCGGACTTAGACCCTCTAGGGTTTTATAGCGCCCGGATTCGATCGCCGGTGTACGCCAGTTATTCGCCGTCTTTGCCATGTCATTTGTTTGCGTGTTGCACTTTATCATGTCATCATGTGCATTTCATTTTGCATACATGTTCGTCTCATGCATCCGAGCATTTTTCCCGTTGTCCGTTTTGCAATCCGGCACTCCTATGTCTCCCGGCGCTCCCTTTTACCTCTTTTCGTGTGTGGATATTAAGCGGTCTCGGAATGGACGAGGTTTTCAAGCGGCCTTGGTATAGCACCGTGAACCGCTGTCAAGTTTCGGATCATTTGGAGGTCGTTTGGTACTCAGCAGTTAACCGGGTAACCGCAAAAGCCTCTTTGTTGCAGCCCAACTCCCTTTCTAAGTGGCCCAAACCCACCTAACTCCCTCCATGCTCTCGGTCGTTCGATCACGATCGCGTGGCAAAACCGCACCTCATTTGGACTCTCCTAGCTCCCTCTACCTATAAATAGGTCCTTCCCTTCTTTTTCGCGGATGAAATCCCGAAACCCTAAAAACTCCTCCTCGCGCACGGACGCGTCCGTCCGCGCGGACACGTCCCGCCACCTCACCCGACCAATCCAACGCTGCCACGTCATCGCGCCGCCGCCCGAGCCATTCCCGCGCCGCCGCGTGGGCGCCGCCTCTCGCCGCGCGCGGCCGCGGCCGGTAGCGGCATGCCGAACCCAGCGCGGCCGCCCGTCAGCGCCGCCAGCGCGCCCTCGCCTCGCCATTGCGTCGCCGCCCGCCTCCGCCTTGGCGCGCCTCCCCGCCGCCTCGCCGTCGGCCGCCTCCGCCCGCCGGCCGAAAGCGCGCCCGGCCTCGCCGCCATCTCGGCAAGCGCGCCCGCGCCGCCCATGATCGCCATAACCGCCGCCGCCCGCCCGCCCAGTCCCTCGCCGGAGCTGCCGCCCGCCCGCCGCCCGGGCAGCTGCCGCCGCCTCGCCCGCGGCTCCCGCCGTCGTCCGCGCCCGCCGCCCCTCGCCGTCCTCCTCCGCTCGGCGGGCTTCGCGGAGCCGTCTCGGCGTCGCCGGAGCCGGGGTGGATGAGATCCACCCGGCCCCCGAACCAAACACCTCCCCGCTGCGCCCGGATCTCCTCGTCCCGCACGCCTCCGTCCCGGGTTGACTTTCCCCGGAGGTGAAATTCCACCAAGTCCCGTAATCTGCAGTAATTTTGTTGCATTTTCATTGCATCGTATCTCTGTCACGGTTGCTCCGTTTTGCGCGTATAATATGTCGGAATGTTCGCCTCGAAGAGTAGATCAATTCATCTCATTGCATCATTTTCATTTGAGCTCATCTTGATGCCCGAAATGCTGTTGCAAGAGTGCTATGTGATGTTAGTTTCTGATTTTTATCAGAACATGCACTTTTGTCATTTTTGCCATGATTGATGTGTGCATCCTATGAACTTGAGGCCTACATGTGTTTTGTAATATGTCATGCCATCTTTCCAGGGGTGTATGCCATGTATTTTTGTGATGAGTGTGGTGACTAGCACAAGCATGCAAACTAGGTGTCTTGTTGTTGCTGTTTTCAGCCCTGTTTTGCTGATATTTTGATGCCATGTTAACTTGATGCTACAGAGTTATCCATGCATATTTTGAGATACTTCCCTAAGGATGTTTTGTAAAGCATGTCTTGCTCTATCCATCCATGCCCTTGTTTGCAATTATGGAGTGCCCTAGCTTGAGTCAATCGAGCTCTACTTTTGCTATAAAGTGTTTCCTGGCAGATTGTTTACATGTTATTCAATTTTGCCAAGGTTGTTGTAGTTGATCCTTGCATGCTATGTTGTTGTTCTTGCCATGTATAGCTTCTATAACATGTCTTCTTACTGTTGGTTGCCTTTCCATGCCATGTATTTCTCTGTGGTGAGTGGTTCAAGCTCACCAACATGCCTACTTGTTATTAGTTCTTGACATGCCATGTTGCTGAATCTGTTAAGGAACTTTCAATATTGACATGGGTGTTACTATATTTTCTGATCCTTTTTGGCTTATGGTCACTAAAGGACTTTTGATCTATGCTTTGAGTAGAAGCATGCCATGCCTTTATTTGCCATGATAAGTTCCTGTAACATGTTGTTTTATAGCTCTAAACATTGCAACCTGATGTTAATTTCTGCTATGCCTGAAACTGTTATTACTTGCAATCTTGCCATGTCATTTTGAGCATGTTCTAGTCATTTCTGGAGATAGCTCAGTGTTCATGTTTGTTAATGCTTTACATGTACATCATGCCCATGTCTTTTGTTATTATGTTGGGATGCTGTAGCTTGTTGTTTTGATGCTTGCAATATGCCTAGTTGCTGTTTTGGACAGCTTGTTCTTTAAACTTGTATAGGGTGTATGTGTTGATCCGTTGCTCCGTTTTGAGTGTGTTCTATATGAAACTTGCTTGATTTTGCATGTAGTTTCATATTATCATGTTGCATCCTTGTTTTGAGGTGTTTTCTTGATGTTTGTATGCATTTTGCATCAATGCCATGCTTATCTTGTTTTGCTCATATCTTCTAGGCCGTAGCTCCGAATTAAATGAACTTTATATGTAACTTGACTAGATTTTCGTGTAGATCATCGTGGTGCATATTAATTTGCTGTTTAACAACTTGAACATAAAGTTATCCAGATCTGGACCAATTTTGAAATTTGCATATGAGGACTTACCGGAATTGTTATATGTTGTTCCCGGCCTCATTTAAACTTGCTTTGATGTGTTGGTCTTGTATGCATCATCTCTTGCCATGAGTAGCTTCATATAGCGTTGTCATGAATCATTCTTGGTTGTGCATCATGTCTTGTTCATGTGTGGGGTGTTTACTATGTTGTGTGCTTCTTCTTGTTAGTTCCTGTTTCGTTTCGATCGTGAGGATTCGTTCGTCTACGCTTGGTTCGGCTTCATCCGTTCGCCTTCTTCATGGACTCGTTCTTCTTCCTTGCGGGATTTCAGGCAAGATGACCGCTACCCTGGATCTCACTACTATCATTGCTATGCTAGTTGCTTCGTTCTATCGCTATGCTGCGCTACCTATTACCTGTTTATCAAGCCATCCCAAATTGCCATGTCAGCCTCTAACCTTTGATACCCTTCCTAGCAAACCGTTGTTTGGCTATGTTACCGCTTTGCTCAGCCCCTCTTATAGCGTTGTTAGTTGCAGGTGAAGATGAAGTTTGTTCCTTGTTGGAACATGGAGATGTTGTTCCTTGTTGGAACATGTTTACTTGTTGGGATATCACAATATATCTTATATTAATAATGCATCTATATATTTGGTAAAGGGTGGAAGGCTCGGCCTTATGCCTGGTGTTTTGTTCCACTCTTGCCGCCCTAGTTTCCGTCATATCGGTATTATGTTCCCGGATTTTGCGTCCCTAACGCGGTCGGGTGATTTATGGGACCCCCTTGACAGTTCGCTTTGAATAAGACTTTTCAAAGCAAGGCCCAACATTGGTTTTACCATTTGCCTCACCTATGCCCTTTTTCCCTTGGGTTTCGGAGCCCGAGGGTCATCTTTATTTAGCCCCGGGCAGTTCTCCTCGAGTCTTGGTCCAAACCGAAGCGATGTCCGGCGCCCCACAGGCAATCGGGGTTTATGCCAACCCGACGTCTGGCTCATCCGGTGTGCCACGAGACCGAGATATGTGCAGCTCCTATCAGGATTTGTCGGCACATCCGGCGGCTTTGCTGGTCTTGTTTTATTGCTGTGAAATGTCTTGTAGCCGGATTCCGAGACTGATCGGGTCTTCCGGGAGAAGGAATATCCTTTGTTGATCGCGAGAGCTTATCATGGGCTAAGTTGGGACACCCTGCGGGTTTGAACTTTCGAAAGCCGTGCCCGCGGTTATGTGGCAGATGGAAATTTGTTAATATCCGGTTGTAGAAAACCGAAGTTGATCTTAATTAAAATACACCAACGTGTGTGTAACCGTGAGTGTCTCTTTTGGGGTTGATCGAGAGGAGAACACGGTTTCGGGTTATGTTTGGCGTAAGTAGGAGTCAGGATCACTTCTTGATCATTACTAGTTGACGACCGTTCCTTTGTTTCTCTTCTCGCTCTCATTTGCGTATGTTAGCCACCATATATGCTTAGTCGCTGCTGCAACCTCACCACTTTACCCATTCCTTTCCCATTAAGCTTTGCTAGTCTTGATACCCATGGTAATGGGATTCTTTGAGTCCTCGTGGCTCACTGATTACTACACCACCAGTTGCAGGTATAGGTTTACGATGATCATGGCCGAGGCGATGCTTGCTTGCGTTGAGTTCTTCTTCCGCTTCTTCTTGATCGGGGATAGGTTCGGTCGGCAGCCTGGGCTAGCAGGGTGGATGTCGTCTAAGTTTCTATTTATGTTTCATCCATAGTCGGATGTTGTTCTTGTATATGATGATGATGTATTCTTGTGGCATTTGTGCCTTATGTATGTATCCCTATGTATTATGTAATGTTGATGTAATGATATCCACCTTGCAAAAGCGTTTCAATATGCGGGTCTATCCTTGGTGGGACCTTCGAGTTCCTTTTGGATAGGGTCGCATACTGGGCGTGACAAGTTGGTATCAGAGCCTCGACCGACCTTAGGAGCCCCCTTGGTTGATCGTGTAGTTTGGCCGTTGTTCACTCTAGAAGAAAACTTTTCGGAGTCTAGTTATATCGGAGAGTAGGAATTCTTTTTACTCCTCTGCCCCTTCGTCGCTCTGGTAAGGAATCTTGACGTAGGTGTTTTGAATTACTCCTCTTCCCCTTCAAATTTTTTCTTTAGGATCACGCAGTTGGTTTTCCGATCGTTGTTCCTCAGCTCTTTTATCCGGTGCATTTCTCGTCAAGTTGACTCGAGCCTCTTCATCTTTGAGTTCAATCCTCAGTTCTTCCTCTGACGTCGTTGTTTTTCCTTGTCCGAAGTTGTCCTTGTTTTTCCCACCCGCCCTCCCTTCTTCCTCTCGGAACCGGAGTCCGTAATCGAGTATCCATCCTACTCGTGTGAAGTCTTTGCTTTCTTTCCTCAATGATTTCGACCGGTGTTTTCTCTTCAAGAGATTCGTCGATTTCCCCTTCCAAGTTGATTTTGTTTTCCCGCCCTCCCACCCTTTTTATTCCCGGAGTTCGAGTTTCTTCCGACAATCAATTCCATTCGTGTGGAGCCTCTTCAGCCTTCCCTCAATTATTTCAACCGGTGAATTCTCGTTTGGTACGACATTCTTCATCTCTTTTATTCTCCGGTGGACTCAATTCAAGTTTTGAGATTGATCATATTCTTTTCCTCGAAGTGTTTTTCCTGCTCGTTCGCCTCTCGCCAGTTTATCCTTCCGGAGTGCCCAAGTCATCTCAGGAGATTCGTCTGTGTTCCAATTAATTCGAGGTTGTCACCTCATTCTAATATTTCATTTGTTCCGGTGCATCATTTATCTGTTCAACATCCCTTTCCAACGGTGTTTTCTTTTAGTGGGCCCTAACCCACAGGTCTTTTCCCAGGATCTTACCTGACTCTTCTAATTTCCCCGGAGTTATTCTCAAGTATGAATTTTATCAGTTAGATGCCTTTCCAAGATCAATTTCAAATCATTTCATTGTTGACTCAACCTTTTTGCTTTTCATTCTTCCGGAGTTTCTCAGTAATTTTGGTGGTGTTTATTATCGTCATTTGAAGACCGAAGTAGAGTTTCTCTTAAATCTTGTCCGTCCCCCGGAGATTCATGGTGCTAGCTCGATGTTTTCCTATCTAATTGTTTCGAGTCATGCAAGTTCTTTTCATCCATCCGGAGTATTTTAGGAGTTGTTTTGCCGTCTCGATCATCCGGAGGCCATCTTTTCAGAATATTGCTTCGTTCTAAGTTTTCGGAGTCGTTCTCCAATTATTCTATATCCGTGCCCCTTCGTTCGTCTCAATATTATTCCGGTGCTTCGTTCAAGTATTCTTCAATCAGTTCGCGATCTCTTCGTTCTCTTTTCTCTACATTCCCTCAAGTATCTTCGTGCTTTTCTAATTCTTTCCGGCGATCCGTTCTCTTCTCTTTGTTCTTTTTCATTTTCACGGTGGTTCATTCAGATTCTTTTCCTTGTTTATCACACTAATCCATTCGTTCTTTCAATCCTACCGGTGGTTCATGAAGACTTTCTCAAGTTTTGTGCTATATTCCCCTTAAATCCTTTTCAAGAAGAATAAGTAGTATGCCAAATCCATTGTTGGTCATCAATTTAATTTGATGAAGGATAAGCATACAATAAATCTTATTCTTATTTCATCCAAGTGATTAATCCCTTTTCTTGAGTTTGTTCTTGATGAATAAATTCTACTTCCAAGTGTTTTCATCTTTTTCTTTTCGGAGTTCAATTTTCCTCGGCCTTTTCGTTGAACCTCCATCTAAATCATCGCAAGGCTTATCTTACCCTCTCTTCCTTCATTCTATCTCATCATCCTTTTGTTACCGGAGTTCTTCACGGTGGTTCTTCATGATTTAATTCATTCGTCAAGTGTTCATCAAGATTTTGTTGGTGGAGTTCAAGTATCATCTTCTCGCGTCTTGAAGTGTAATTAATTCTCCGTTTTCTTTTAAAGTGGAGTTTTGCATTTCTTCGTTCTCCTCAGCTATCCAATCATTTCCGCTTGTGGTCGGCGATCAGCTCATAATTTTGAGATGTTTTCCATAACTCCACAACAATCTTATTCTTTTGTTGTTGATTTTCTCAACAACTTCATTCAATCCTTCCTTCTAAGTTCTTTTCATTCAATTCTTTCAATTCTTCCGGAGGCATTGCGTGGTCATCTCGTCAAGTTTCATCCCATCTTGTGAAGCTCATGTTCTATTCTTCCCTTGTTCAACCGGTGTGCTGTCTAAATCCTTTCAGTCTTATTCATTTCCTATCTTGTTCTAAACGGAGTTGTTTCTTAGTCTATCTGTTTCCATGAGAATTTGATTCTCGTCATTCTCGTCATTTCTCTCTTCTTCTTGTGTGCTCTCGATTCTTTGCTTCTTCTTTTGAGTTCTTGTTTCACCTCATCCCTTTTTCCCTTCCGTCTCGGTCCTAAGATCTCGGGGCGAGATCTCTTGTTAGTGGAGGAGTGTTGTAGCGCCCGGATTCGATCGCCGTGTGTCGCGATTATTCGCCGTCTTTGCCATGTCATTTGCTTGCGTGTTGCACTTTATCATGTCATCATGTGCATTTCATTTTGCATACGTGTTCGTCTCATGCATCCGAGCATTTTTCCGTTGTCCGTTTTGCAATCGGCACTCCTATGTCTCCGGCGCTCCTTTTACCTCTTTTTCGTGTGTGGGTATTAAGCGGTCTCGGAATGGACCGAGGTTTGTCAAGCGGCCTTGGTATAGCACCGTAGACCGCTGTCAATTTTCGGATCATTTGGAGGTCGTTTGGTACTCAACAGTTAGCCGGTAACCGCAAAAGCCTCTTTTTCTGCAGCCCAACTCCCCTTTCTAAGTGGCCCAAAACCCACCTAACTCCCCTCCATGCTCTCGGTCGTTCGATCATGATCGCGTGGCCGAAAACCGCACCTCATTTGAACTCTCCTAGCTCCGTCTACCTATAAATAGGTCCTTCCCCTTCTTTTTCGCGGATGAATTCCCCGAAACCCTAAAAAACTCCTCCCCGCGCCGCCGGACGCGTCCGTCCGTGCCGGACACGTCCGCCGGCCACCTCACCCCGGCCAATCCAACGCTGCCACGTCATCGCGCCGCCGCCCGAGCCATTCGCGCGCCACGTGGGCCCGCCACCCCCCGCACGCGGCGCGCAGGGCTCTCGGTAGCCCGCCAGTTCAGCGGCGGCCGCCGCGCCGCACGCCGCCGCCGCACACCTCGTCCCCGCCACCCGCGCGCGCCCTCGCCTCGCCGCCGGCGTCGCCCGCCCGCCTCGCTTTGGCACAAGGCGCCTCCCCGCCGCCTCGCGCCGTCGCTGCCGCCTCCGCCGCCGTGAAACGCGCCCGACCTCGCCGCCATCTCGGCAAGCGCGCGCGCGCCGCCATGATCGCCAGAACCGCCGCCGCCAGCCCGCCCAGTCCCTCTCGCGGAGCTGCCGCCCGCCCGCCCGCCCGGGCAGCTGCCGCCGCCTCGCCGCGGCTCCCGCCGTCGTCCGCGCCCGCCGCCCCTCGCCGTCCTCCTCCGCTCCGGCGAGGCTTCGCGAGCTGTCTCGGCGTCGCCGGAGCCGGGGTGGATGAGATCCACCCGGCCCCCGAACCAAACACCTCCCCGCTGCGCCCGGATCTCCTCGTCCCGCACGCCTCCGTCCCGGGTTGACTTTCCCCGGAGGTGAAATTCCACCAAGTCCCGTAATCTGCAGTAATTTTGTTGCATTTTCATTGCATCGTATCTCTGTCATCGTTGCTCCGTTTTGCGCGTATAATATGTCGGAATGTTCGCCTCGAAGATTAGATCATTTCATCTCATTGCATCATTTTCATTTGAGCTCATCTTGATGCCCGAAATGCTGTTGCAAAAGTGCTATGTGATGTTAGTTTCTGATTTTTATCAGAACATGCACTTTTGTCATTTTTGCCATGATTGATGTGTGCATCCTATGAACTTGAGTCCTACATGTGTTTTGTAATATGCCATGCCATATTTCCAGGGGTGTATGCCATGTATTTTTGTGATGAGTGTGGTGACTAGCACAAGCATGCAAACTAGGTGTCTTGTTGTTGCTGTTTTCAGCCCTGTTTTGCTGATATTTTGATGCCATGTTAACTTGATGCTACAGAGTTATCCATGCATATTTTGAGATACTTCCCTAAGGATGTTTTGTAAAGCATGTCTTGCTCTATCCATCCATGCCCTTGTTTGCAATTATGGAGTGCCCTAGCTTGAGTCAATCGAGCTCTACTTTTGCTATAAAGTGTTTCCTGGCAGATTGTTTACATGTTATTCAATTTTGCCAAGGTTGTTGTAGTTGATCCTTGCATGCTATGTTGTTGTTCTTGCCATGTATAGCTTCTATAACATGTCTTCTTACTGTTGGTTGCCTTTCCATGCCATGTATTGCTCTGTGGTGAGTGGTTCAAGCTCACCAACATGCCTACTTGTTATCAGTTCTTGACATGCCATGTTGCTGAATCTGTTAACGAAACTTTCAATATTGACATGGGTGTTACTATATTTTCTGATCCTTTTTGGCTTATGGTCACTAAAGGACTTTTGATCTATGCTTTGAGTAGAAGCATGCCATGCCTTTATTTGCCATGATAAGTTCCTGTAACATGTTGTTTTATAGCTCTAAACATTGCAACCTGATGTTAATTTCTGCTATGCCTGAAACTGTTATTACTTGCAATCTTGCCATGTCATTTTGAGCATGTTCTAGTCATTTCTGGAGATAGCTCAGTGTTCATGTTTGTTAATGATTTACATGTACATCATGCCCATGTCTTTTGTTATTATGTTGGGATGCTGTAGCTTGTTGTTTTGATGCTTGCAATATGCCTAGTTGCTGTTTTGGACAGCTTGTTCTTTAAACTTGTATAGGGTGTATGTGTTGATCCGTTGCTCCGTTTTGAGTGTGTTCTATATGAAACTTGCTTGATTTTGCATGTAGTTTCATATTATCATGTTGCATCCTTGTTTTGAGGTGTTTTCTTGATGTTTGTATGCATTTTGCATCAATGCCATGCTTATCTTGTTTTGCTCATATCTTCTAGGCCGTAGCTCCGAATTAAATGAACTTTATATGTAACTTGACTAGATTTTCGTGTAGATCATCGTGGTGCATATTAACTTGCTGTTTAACAACTTGAACATAAAGTTATCCAGATCTGGACCAATTTCGAAATTTGCATATGAGGACTTACCGGAATTGTTATATGTTGTTCCCGGCCTCATTTAAACTTGCTTTGATGTGTTGGTCTTGTATGCATCATCTCTTGCCATGAGTAGCTTCATGTAACGTTGTCATGCATCATTCTTGGTTGTGCATCATGTCTTGTTCATGTGTGGGGTGTTTACTATGTTGTGTGCTTCTTCTTGTTAGTTCCTGTTTCGTTGCGATCGTGAGGATTCGTTCGTCTATGCTTGGTTCGGCTTCATCCGTTCGTCTTCTTCATGGACTCGTTCTTCTTCCTTGCGGGATTTCAGGCAAGATGACCGCTACCCTGGATCTCACTACTATCATTGCTATGCTAGTTGCTTCGTTCTATCGCTATGCTGCGCTACCTATTACCTGTTTATCAAGCCATCCCAAATTACCATGTCAGCCTCTAACCTTTGATACCCTTCCTAGCAAACCATTGTTTGGCTATGTTACCGCTTTGCTCAGCCCCTCTTATAGCGTTGTTAGTTGCAGGTGAAGATGAAGTTTGTTCCTTGTTGGAACATGGAGATGTTGTTCCTTGTTGGAACATGTTTACTTGTTGGGATATCACAATATATCTTATATTAATAATGCATCTATATATTTACGTAAAGGGTGGAAGGCTCGGCCTTATGCAGTGTTTTGTTCCACTCTTGCCGCCTAGTTTCCGTCATATCGGTATTATGTTCCCGGATTTTGCGTCCCTAACGCGGTCGGGTGATTTATGGGACCCCTTGACAGTTCGCTTTGAATAAGACTTTTCAAAGCAAGGCCCAACATTGGTTTTACCATTTGCCTCACCTATGCCCTTTTTCCCATGGGGTTCCGGAGCCGAGGGTCATCTTTATTTTAGCCCCGGGCAGTTCTCCTTCAGTCTTGGTCCAAACCGGCGATGTCCGGCGCCCCACAGGCAATCAGGGTTTATGCCAACCCGACGTCTGGCTCATCCGGTGTGCCCGAGACCGAGATATGTGCAGCTCCTATCGGATTTGTCGGCACATCCGGCGGCTTTGCTGGTCTTGTTTTATTGCTGTGAAATGTCTTGTAGCTGGGATTCGAGACTGATCGGGTCTTCCGGGAGAAGGAATATCCTTCGTTGATCGCGAGAGCTTATCATGGGCTAAGTTGGGACACCCTGCAGGGTTTGAACTTTGAAAGCCGTGCGCTTGTTATTGGCGGATGGGAATTTGTTAATATCCGGTTGTAGAAAACCGAAGTTGATCTTAATTAAAATACACCAACCGTGTGTAACCGTGAGTGTCTTTTCGGGGTTGATCGAGAGGAGAACACGGTTTCGGGTTATGTTTGGCGTAAGTAGGAGTTCAGGATCACTTCTTGATCATTACTAGTTGATGACCGTTCCTTTGTTTCTCTTCTCGCTCTCATTTGCGTATGGTAGCCACCATATATGCTTAGTCGCTGCTGCAACCTCACCACTTTACCCTTCCTTTCCCATTAAGCTTTGCTAGTCTTGATACCCATGGTAATGGGATTCTTTGAGTCCTCGTGGCTCCTGATTACTACACCACCGATTGCGGTATAGGTTTACGATGATCATGACGCGAGAGCGATGCTTGCTTGCGTTGAGTTCTTCTTACGCTTCTTCTTGATCGGGGATAGGTTCGGTCGGCAGCCTGGGCTAGCGAGGTGGATGTCGTCTGAGTTTACATTTATGTTTCATCCATAGTCGGATGTTGTTCTTGTATATGATGATGATGTATTCTTGTGGCATTTGTGCCTTATGTACGTATCCTATGTATTATGTAATGTTGATGTAATGATATCCACCTTGCAAAAGTGTTTCAATATGGGTCTATCCTTGGTGGGACCTTGAGTTCCTTTTGGATAGGGTCGCATCTTTGGCGTGTTCAAGTTGGTATCGAGCCTCGACCGACCTTAGGAGCCCCTTGGTTGATCGTGTAGTTTGGCCGTTGTTCACTCTAGAAGAAAACTTTTGAGTCTAGTTATATCGAGAGTAGGAATTCTTTTACTCCTCTGCCCTTCGTCGCTCTGGTAAGGAATCTTGGCGTAGGTGTTTTGAATTACTCCTCTTCCCTTCAAATTTTTCTTTAGGATCACGAGTTGGTTTTCGATCGTTGTTCCTCAGCTCTTTTATCCGGTGCATTTCTCGTCAAGTTGACTCGAGCCTCTTCATCTTTGAGTTCAATCCTCGGTTCTTCCTCGGCGTCGTTGTTTTCCTTGTCAGAAGTTGTCCTTGTTTTTCCCACCGCCCTCCTTCTTCCTCTCGGAACGGAGTCCGTAATCAGTATCCATCCTACTCGTGTGAAGTCTTTGCTTTCTTTCCTCAATGATTTCGACGGTGTTTTCTCTTCAAGAGATTAAATCGATTTCCCTTCAAGTTGATTTTGTTTTCCGCCTCCACCCTTTTTATTCCCGGAGTTGAGTTTCTTCCGACAATCAATTCCATTCGTGTGGAGCCTCTTCACCTTCCTCAATTATTTCAACGGTGAATTCTCGTTTGATACGACATTCTTCATCTCTTTTCTTCTCGGTGGACTCAATTCAAGTTTTGAGATTGATCATATTCTTTTCCTCGAAGTGTTTTTCCTGCTCGTTCGCCTCTCGCCAGCTTTATCCTTAGGAGTGCCCAAGTCATCTCGGGAGATTAAATCATGTTCCAATTAATTCGAGGTTGTCACCTCATTCTAATATTTCATTTGTTCCGTGCATCATTTATCTGTTCAACATCCCTTTCCAACGGTGTTTTCTTTTAGTGGGCCCTAACCCACGGTCTTTTCGAGGATCTTACGACTCTTCTAATTTCCCGGAGTTATTCTCAAGTATGAATTTTATCGGTCAGATGCCTTTCCAAGATCAATTTCAAATCATTTCATTGTTGACTCAACCTTTTGCTTTTCATTCTTAGGAGTTTCTCAGTAATTTTGGTGGTGTTTATTATCGTCATTTGAAGACCAAGTAGAGTTTCTCTTAAATCTTGTCCGTCCCGGAGATTCATGGTGCTAGCTCGATGTTTTCCTATCTAATTGTTTCGAGTCATGCAAGTTCTTTTCATCCATCCGGAGTATTTTAGGAGTTGTTTTGCCGTCTCGATCATCCGGAGGCCATCTTTTCAGAATATTGCTTCGTTCTAAGTTTTCGGAGTCGTTCTCCAATTATTCTATATCCGTGCCCCTTCGTTCGTCTCAATATTATTCTGGTGCTTCGTTCAAGTATTCTTCAATCAGTTCGCGATCTCTTCGTTCTCTTTTCTCTACATTCCCTCAAGTATCTTCGTGCTTTTCTAATTCTTTCCGGCGATCCGTTCTCTTCTCTTTGTTCTTTTTCATTTTCACGGTGGTTCATTCAGATTCTTTTCCTTGTTTATCACACTAATCCATTCGTTCTTTCAATCCTACCGGTGGTTCATGAAGACTTTCTCAAGTTTTGTGCTATATTCCCCTTAAATCCTTTTCAAGAAGAATAAGTAGTATGCCAAATCCATTGTTGGTCATCAATTTAATTTGATGAAGGATAAGCATACAGTAAATCTTATTCTTATTTCATCCAAGTGATTAATCCCTTTTCTTCGGAGTTTGTTCTTGATGAATAAATTCTACTTCCAAGTGTTTTCATCTTTTTCTTTTCCGGAGTTCAATTTTCCTCGGCCTTTTCGTCGGAACCTCCATCTAAATCATCGCAAGGCTTATCTTACCCTCTCTTCCTTCATTCTATCTCATCATCCTTTTGTTACCGGAGTTCTTCACGGTGGTTCTTCATGATTTAATTCAGTCGTCAAGTGTTCATCAAGATTTTGTTGGTGGAGTTCAAGTATCTGTCTTCTCGCGTCTTGAAGTGTAATTAATTCTCCGTTTTCTTTTAAAGTGGAGTTTTGCATTTCTTCGTTCTCCTCAGCTATCCAATCATTTCCGCTTGTGGTCGGCGATCAGCTCATAATTTTGAGATGTTTTCCATAACTCCACAACAATCTTATTCTTTCGTTGTTGATTTTCTCAACAACTTCATTCAATCCTTCCTTCTAAGTTCTTTTCATTCAATTCTTTCAATTCTTCCGGAGGCATTGCGTGGTCATCTCGTCAAGTTTCATCCCATCTTGTGAAGCTCATGTTCTATTCTTCCCTTGTTCAACCGGTGTGCTGTCTAAATCCTTTCAGTCTTATTCATTTCCTATCTTGTTCTAAACGGAGTTGTTTCTTAGTCTATCTGTTTCCATGAGAATTTGATTCTCGTCATTCTCGTCATTTCTCTCTTCTTCTTGTGTGCTCTCGATTCTTTGCTTCTTCTTTTGAGTTCTTGTTTCACCTCATCCCTTTTTCCCTTCCGTCTCGGTCCTAAGATCTCGGGACGAGATCTCTTGTTAGTGGAGGAGTGTTGTAACGCCCCGGATTCGATGCGCCAGGTGTCTGCCAGTTATTCGCCGTCTTTGCCATGTCATTTGCTTGCGTGTTGCACTTTATCATGTCATCATGTGCATTTCATTTTGCATACGTGTTCGTCTCATGCATCCGAGCATTTTTCCCGTTGTCCGTTTTGCAATCCGGCACTCCTATGTCTCCCGGCGCTCCCTTTTACCTCTTTTCGTGTGTGGGTATTAAACGGTCTCGGAATGGACCGAGGTTTGTCAAGCGGCCTTGGTATAGCACCGGTAGACCGCCTGTCAAGTTTCAGATCATTTGGAGGTCGTTTGGTACTCCAACGGTTAACCGGGTAACCGCAAAAGCCTCTTTTGTTGCAGCCCAACTCCCCTTTCTAAGTGGCCCAAAACCCACCTAACTCCCCTCCATGCTCTCGGTCATTCGATCACGATCGCGTGGCCGAAAACCGCACCTCATTTGGACTCACCTAGCTCCCTCTACCTATAAATAGGTCCTTCCCCTTCTTTTTCGCGGATGAAATCCCCCGAAACCCTAAAAAACTCCTCCTCGCGCCGCCGGACGCGTCCGTCCGCGCCGGACACGTCCGCCGGCCACCTCACCCCGGCCAATCCAACGCTGCCACGTCATCGCGCCGCCGCCCGAGCCATTCCGCGCCGCCACGTGGGCGCCGCCCTCCTCACGCCATGCGCCCGCCGAACCGGTAGCCCCGCCGAACCCAGCGGCGGCGCTTCGTCACACGCCGCCGCCTGCAACCTCGTCCCCGCGGCAGCGCCTCGCCTCGCCGCCCGCCGTGCGCCGCCCGTCTCCGCCCATGGCGCCTCCCGCCGCCTCGCCGTCTTGGCCGCCTCCGCCGCCGTGGCACGCGCGCCAACCTCGCCGCCATCTCGGCAAGCGCGCCCGCGCCGCCATGATCGCGCAACCGCCGCCGCCCGCCCGCCCAGTCCCTCGCGGAGCTGCCGCCCGCCCGCCGCCCGGGCGGCTGCCGCCGCCTCGCCGCGGCTCCCGCCGTCGTCCGCGCCCGCCGCCCTCGCCGTCCTCCTCCGCTCCGGCCGGAGCTCGCCGGAGCCGTCTCGGCGTCGCCGGAGCCGGGGTGGATGAGATCCACCCGGCCCCCGAACCAAACACCTCCCCGCTGCGCCCGGATCTCCTCGTCCCGCACGCCTCCGTCCCGGGTTGACTTTCCCCGGAGGTGAAATTCCACTGTCCCGTAATCTGCAGTAATTTTGTTGCATTTTCATTGCATCGTATCTCTGTCATCGTTGCTTCGTTTTGCGCGTATAATATGTCAGAATGTTCGTCTCGAAGAGTAGATCATTTCATCTCATTGCATCATTTTCATTTGAGCTCATCTTGATGCCCGAAATGCTGTTGCAAAAGTGCTATGTGATGTTAGTTTCTGATTTTTATCAGAACATGCACTTTTGTCATTTTTGCCATGATTGATGTGTGCATCCTATGAACTTGAGTCCTACATGTGTTTTGTAATATGCCATGCCATATTTCCAGGGGTGTATGCCATGTATTTTTGTGATGAGTGTGGTGACTAGCACAAGCATGCAAACTAGGTGTCTTGTTGTTGCTGTTTTCAGCCCTGTTTTGCTAATATTTTGATGCCATGTTAACTTGATGCTACAGAGTTATCCATGCATATTTTGAGATACTTCCCTAAGGATGTTTTGTAAATCATGTCTTGCTCTATCCATCCATGCCCTTGTTTGCAATTATGGAGTGCCCTAGCTTGAGTCAATCGAGCTCTACTTTTGCTATAAAATGTTTCCTGGCAGATTGTTTACATGTTATTCAATTTTGTCAAGGTTGTTGTAGTTGATCCTTGCATGCTATGTTGTTGTTCTTGCCATGTATAGCTTCTATAACATGTCTTCTTACTGTTGGTTGCCTTTCCATGCCATGTATTTCTCTGTGGTGAGTGGTTCAAGCTCACCAACATGCCTACTTGTTATTAGTTCTTGACATGCCATGTTGCTGAATCTGTTAAGGAACTTTCAATATTGACATGGGTGTTACTATATTTTCTGATCCTTTTTGGCTTATGGTCACTAAAGGACTTTTGATCTATGCTTTGAGTAGAATCATTCCATGCCTTTATTTGCCATGATAAGTTCCTGTAACATGTTGTTTTATAGCTCTAAACATTGCAACTTTGATGTTAATTTCTGCTATGCCCTAAACTGTTATTACTTGCAATCTTGCCATGTCATTTTGAGCATGTTCTAGTCATTTCTGGAGATAGCTCAGTGTTCATGTTTGTTAATGCTTTACATGTACATCATGCCCATGTCTTTTGTTATTATGTTGGGATGCTGTAGCTTGTTGTTTTGATGCTTGCAATATGCCTAGTTCTGTTTTGGACAGCTTGTTCTTTAAACTTGTATAGGGTGTATGTGTTGATCCGTTGCTCCGTTTTGAGTGTGTTCTATATGAAACTTGCTTGATTTTGCATGTAGTTTCATATTATCATGTTGCATCCTTGTTTTGAGGTGTTTTCTTGATGTTTGTATGCATTTTGCATCAATGCCATGCTTATCTTGTTTTGCTCATATCTTCTAGGCCGTAGCTCCGAATTAAATGAACTTTATATGTAACTTGACTAGATTTTCGTGTAGATCATCGTGGTGCATATTAATTTGCTGTTTAACAACTTGAACATAAAGTTATCCAGATCTGGACCAATTTCGAAATTTGCATATGAGGACTTACCGGAATTGTTATATGTTGTTCCCGGCCTCATTTAAACTTGCTTTGATGTGTTGGTCTTGTATGCATCATCTCTTGCCATGAGTAGCTTCATCTAGCGTTGTCATGCATCATTCTTGGTTGTGCATCATGTCTTGTTCATGTGTGGGGTGTTTACTATGTTGTGTGCTTCTTCTTGTTAGTTCCTGTTTCGTTGCGATCGTGAGGATTCGTTCGTCTACGCTTGGTTCGGCTTCATCCGTTCGTCTTCTTCATGGACTCGTTCTTCTTCCTTGCGGGATTTCAGGCAAGATGACCGCTACCCTGGATCTCACTACTATCATTGCTATGCTAGTTGCTTCGTTCTATCGCTATCTTGCGCTACCTATTACTGTTTATCAAGCCATCCCAAATTGCCATGTCGACCTCTAACCTTTGATACCCTTCCTAGCAAACCGTTGTTTGGCTATGTTACCGCTTTGCTCAGCCCTCTTATAGCGTTGTTAGTTGCAGGTGAAGATGAAGTTTATTCCTTGTTGGAACATGGAGATGTTGTTCCTTGTTGGAACATGTTTACTTGTTGGGATATCACAATATATCTTATATTAATAATGCATCTATATATTTGGTAAAGGGTGGAAGGCTCGGCCTTATGCCTGGTGTTTTGTTCCTCTTGCCGCCTAGTTTCCGTCATATCGGTATTATGTTCCCGGATTTTGCGTCCCTAACGCGGTCGGGTGATTTATGGGACCCCTTGACAGTTCGCTTTGAATAAGACTTTTCCGGCAAGGCCCAACATTGGTTTTACCATTTGCCTCACCTATGCCCTTTTTCCCTTGGGTTTCGGAGCCCGAGGGTCATCTTTATTTTAGCCCCGGGCAGTTCTCCTTCGAGTCTTTGGTCCAAACCGAAGCGATGTCCGGCGCCCACAGGCAATCGGGGTTTATGCCAACCCGACGTCGGCTCATCCGGTGTGCCACGAGACCGAGATATGTGCAGCTCCTATCGGGATTTGTCGGCACATCCGGCGGCTTTGCTGGTCTTGTTTTATTGCTGTGAAATGTCTTGTAGCCGGATTCCGAGACCGATCGGGTCTTCCGGGAGAAGAATATCCTTCGTTGATCGCGAGAGCTTATCATGGGCTAAGTTGGGACACCCTGCAGGGTTTGAACTTTCGAAAGCCGTGCCCGCGGTTATGTGGCGATGGGAATTTGTTAATATCCGGTTGTAGAAAACCGAAGTTGATATTAATTAAAATACACCAACCGTGTGTGTGTGTAAGTGAGTGTCATTTTCGGGGTTGATCGAGAGGAGAACACGGTTTACGGGTTATGTTTGGCGTAAGTAGGAGTTCGAGGATCACTTCTTGATCATTACTAGTTGACGACCGTTCCTTTGTTTCTCTTCTCGCTCTCATTTGCGTATGTTAGCCACCATATATGCTTAGTCGCTGCTGCAACCTCACCACTTTACCCCTTCCTTTCCCATTAAGCTTTGCTAGTCTTGATACCCATGGTAATGGGATTCTTTGAGTCCTCGTGGCTCCTGATTACTACACCACCAGTTGCGGTATAGGTTTACGATGATCATGGCGCGAGAGCGATGCTTGCTTGCGTTGAGTTCTTCTTACGCTTCTTCTTGATCGGGGATAGGTTCGGTCGGCGCACTGGGCTAGCAGGTGGATGTATGTGCGAGTTTACATTTATGTTTCATCCATAGTCGGATGTTGTTCTTGTATATGATGATGATGTATTCTTGTGGCATTTGTGCCTTATGTATGTATCCTATGTATTATGTAATGTTGATGTAATGATATCCACCTTGCAAAAGCGTTTCAATATCTGGTCTATCCTTGGTGGGACCTTGAGTTCCTTTTGGATAGGGTGCATCTTGGTGTGACAGTTTTGCCCCTTTGCGCCTTGAGTGCGGGAGGTCGCCTTGCGGCGCCTCGGGACCACCTCCTCTGGTTGGGCCCTTTTGGGACTCCACAGCGGTGTCATCTGCGTCCACGAGAGGAGGCGGTCGGAAGTGAAGTGCTATTCACATCCGGCGTATCCGAGGAGCCGCTTCGGCAAGCGGCAAGCTTCGCCCTTAGGCGGGCTGCATGGTTATATTCGGCGTTAGAAGACACTCTGCGACAAATGAAAATCCATGAGTTATTATGGAATCCGGACACTTACGATCTCGCCAGGGGCTTGGCCCTTGGAGGCCACTCCTCCTCGTCGTTGTCGGCGTTGGTGGAGAAGTCGGAGGAAGGTCCTTCCTTTCTTGGACCCTCCGGCCTCCCGATCAGGCGGCCTTCCTTTTCCTCTCTTCCCCCCGGGAGAGGCTTCTTTCCTCCTCCTCGTTCTCGGGAGAGGATTACATTTCAGAATCGGCGACGCTTGGCGCGGGAGCTCCTTTGAGTTCCGTGGCCTCCTCTTGGCCTTCTTCTCCGTCACCATGTGAGGTGCGAGCCCGAGCTCCGTCAATCGGGCGTCCGGCTGGATCTTCGGCAAAGGGCGGACGGTTAATCTGTCGGGACGTCTTCAACCGATCTGTCAAAGGTTAGGGAGTTTTAGATCCGCATAGAGTCAAACTATGAAAAAGAGTCCCATAAAGGGTAAAATAACTTACCTCGCTGGCTTGACGCTGCGAGTTGAATCCGCGATCTTGATGGCGGATGCGAGGGCTTCGGCGCCCTTGAACGGCACCTTCCGGGCATCTTCGTGCGTAGTGTGAAGAGCGGCTCAAGGTCGGTGTTGTGCCGGATCAAACTCCCACAAATTGAAGTCCGTTCTTGGCATGGGAGAATCCGCGGATGAGCATAACTTGTACTACGTTGACAAGCTTGAGCTTCTTGTCCACGGTTTGGACACGGTTTGGAGTCCGGTCACTCTTCGAATCACCCCATGTCGGGCCCGTCTCTTTCCACGATGTGAGCCGTGTGGGGAACCAGATCTGAATTCGGGGCCGCCGCCCATTTGAGTCGCGGCTCGGTGATGTAGAACCACCCGATTGCCACCCTTTATTGTCTCCACGAAGGAGCCCTCGAGCCATAGAACATTGGGCATCACGCCCGCCATGGCGCCTCCGCACTACTGTCGACCGCCCACTATCTTGACAGACGCTAAAGGTCTTCAACCATAAACCGAAGTGGGGTTGGATGCAGAGGAAAGCCTCGCACACTGACGATAAACCTCGAGATATTGAGGATGAAGTTTGGGGCGGATCATGGAAATCCAGCCGTAGTAGAACATGAGCCCCGGACAAATGGGTGAAGTGGAAAACCTAGTCCACGGAGGAAGTGGGTGAGAACACCACCCTCTCATGGGGCACAGGGGTGGGACGAGCTGCCTTGTTGGGGAGCCGACACGCGATGTCGCCGGACAAGTATTCGGCCTCCCGCAGCTTTGTGATGTGCCCCTCCGTGGCGGAGGAGGCCATCCACCGCCTCCGCTCCGGACATAGTTGGAGAAGGTTGAGGTGGGGTGTGCGGACTTAGGCGCTGGAGCTCGAGTCTTGTGAAATGGATGAGCAAAGGAGGAAGAAGGCGTGGCGAAAAGGTGGATCCTTATCCCTTATATGGACGGACGGCTATCGTCCCCCCGACTGGTAAAACTCGCTTATCTCCCAAGCGCCGTAATCAAGGGCGCGGATGGGTTACCCACGTCCGTATTGATGGGAATCCCGAAATAAGGGGGCACGATCTCCGCTTTGATAAGATGTGCCAAGAAACCGCCTCGCTAAACGCGCTAAGGTGAAGCGATAAAAAAGCGATTTGTATAAAGGCTGGCCGTGGTGTGATGTCACGCCGCGGAATACGTCAGCAGATCGTGCAAAAATTATTCTCTACGGTGGTATGTGGAACTTGTTTTGCGAGCGGACACTATCCTTGTGTTCAAAACCTTCTATGAAGTATTGGAAGAGGAACCCGCCTTGCAATGCGAAGACAATATGCGCGCCGGACTCGTCGTCATTGAAGCCTGGTTCGAGGGCTCTTGAGGAGTCTGGATTAGGGGTGTCCGGATAGCGAACTATCATCTTTGGCGGACTCCTAGACTATGAAGATACAAGATTGAAGACTTTGTCCGTGTCGGATGGGACTTTCCTTGGCGTGGAAGGCAAGCTTGGCGTCTGGATATGTAGATCTCCTACCATTGTAACCGACTCGTGTAACCCTAACCCTATCCGGTGTCTATATAAACCGGAGGGTTTTAGTCCGTGGGGCGAAAAACAATCATACCATAGGCTAGCTTCTAGGGTTTAGCCTCTCGATCTCGTGGTAGATCTACTCTTGTACTACCCATATCATCAATATTAATCAGCGGGGTAGGGTATTACCTCCATCGAGAGGGCCCGAACACAGGGTAAAACATCGTGTCCCTTGTCTCCTGTTACCATCCGCCTAGACGCACAGTTCGTGACCCCCTACCCGAGATCCGCGGTTTTGACACCGACACTAACCCTCTTGATGCCTATATAAACCGGAGGGTTTTAGTCCATAGGACGAACAACAATCATACCATAGGCTAGCTTTTAGGGTTTAGCCTCTCTGCTCTCGTGGTAGATCTACTCTTGTACTACCCATATCATCAATATTAATCAGCGGGAGTAGGGTTTTACCTCCATCGAGAGGGCCGAACACAGGTAAAAACATCGTGTCCCTTGTCTCCTGTTACCATCCGCCTAGGCATACATTCGGGACCCCCTACCCGAGATCCGCCGGTTTTGACACCGACACTCATCACTATAGTGTGCAAGCTAGGTTATCCAAGTTACTGACTTTAGCCCCATCCTATACTAGGGTAATGTGGTTGCATATGTTAGGCTAGTTTAGCGATACTTACCCGTGTTCTTAAAGTTGAGAAAAACTACCTTACACAATTTTATCCATCTCACATCTGCTGGTTCCCTTCAGATCTTTGTAGTCAGCGTGTCTTTCAATGAAAGCTATTGGCTGGATATTGGTGTTCCGACTTCGATATTTTCCGTGTTGTTCTATGGTATGGTTCGATTTCTCCCACCCTTTGAACAGGTGTCAATGGGTTGCAAGCCTGTATTGCATAAGATGGTGCTCCAATCTTGTCTCAAGGGTGAGTGGCTATTGTGTTCTTCAAAGTCTAAAATAGTGAGGAAATTTAAAGGTGTCGTTTTCCCTTACTGTTTGATTCAGTGCATTTTTGAATCCATCCTGGGTAAGATACAATTGGAATAACAAGAAGGTTACAATGTTATTTTATTTTATTTTATTTTGCGTCCAGTTGTCTATCCTTTGTACTGGCTATTGTTTCCTTGATATTAATCAGATCTAAGATACCTTTTGGATGCCTTTAAAATAATAATTTACTCATGTTTTCTCGTTTGCCCCCCTCAGCAATCCTTGCTTAGCTCCAACATTGATAAGATCCTTAAAAAGGTATAATATGTGGTTGTGAGGCCAAAGGATCGTCGTACTCTTGGCACACAAAAAACCCCTAGATTTGACATTGTGCCCCCCATCAATGCGGAGACAATATTCTTATCTATAGCAAGACACATGTGACCGTGGTCAATCTTAAAACTGTGCAACTCCGGTGATCAATAAAGATTGCCACATATATGTTGTACTCGTTGTTTTCTCAAAAAGCCATGCCATTTTCTTCTAAGGAAACAGAAAACAGAACACCTTTTCTTTGCCCTAAGAACAAAAAACAAAACACCCAGTTGGTCGTCTAATCATCGAGCAAGTCTGTCGGGCCTGGGCAGGAGTCGTCTGGGCTGTTCTATTGAGCGCGACCACTTGAACTAAACCTTGATTTGTGAAGTGTAGAATATAAGTAGTAAATGATGAGGCGGGAGATAAATGTACAAGATGAACTGTTCGGAAGAGGATGTGCAGTCACAAGGAAACCCTAAGAGAGGAGGTTGTGCGATGGTGTCAGAAAAAGATGAAAACTACATTAGACGAGACTATGCGAGAAGATGTGGAAATGCATTTGCAGGGATGCACCCTAGCATTCACTGGTGGAATCTACACACATGTCATTGCTCCCCCAACCTTGAAGTTTTTTTTAGGGGGCACTTGGATAAAAAAAACAGTTTTTTGCTCTTAACAATTCGTGTTTCCTTGTTTGCCCCATCAACAATCCATGTCTAGCTCCATCACTGATAAGATCCTTTAAAAATAATAGCAGTATGTGGTTGGAGGCAATGAAATGGTTGTATTTATAGCACAACAAGAATACAACCCTAGATTTGACACATGTTTGCCTCATTAACATGGAGACGACATTCCTATTGATAGTCAATCTTGAAGCAGTAAACATTGCGTGTGTGTGCAGTAATCAGGTGATTCTCACGAATCAACTCCACACGGAAAAAGAAAGTCCTCCAATCCGAAAAGTAAAAAGCCATTGCCATTTTTCACCAAGGCAAGGAAAACAGGACACCTTTCCTTCGTGGTGATGAGAACAGAAACCAGACCACCCAGTCGACCGTCCGATCATCGAGCAAGCCTGTCGGGCCCGGGCGGGAGTCGCCTGGGCCGTCCGATCGAGTGCGTCCACTAGTACTAAACCACGCGTCCTCCCCTCCCCCCAGAGGCCCACCCCCAAAACCCAGAATCCCGCCTCTAAACCCTAGCCGCCGGCGCTGCCTATATTCCCCTCCCTCCCTCCTCCGCAGTCCTCTTCCATTTGTCTGGGAGAGGCGGCCGAGCGAGCGAGCGCGGAAGCATCCCCCCGGCAGATTCGTTCTTCTGGTAAGCTCTCCCGCTTCCTCGATTGGTTTCAACCTGTTTCCTTCCGCTGTCTCAATCCCCGATCTCTCTCGGACTTGTCCCCAATCCCTAACCCTAGCCGCCTACCCCGGCTGTCTCCGCCGTATCCAATCAGGTCCCCCCTTCCTCCACCTCACCCTGTCTATCCGTCTCACCGCCGGTTAAGCGCGCGGTGTCGGCGGGAAGCAGCACCCGGTGGTGAGCCGGCGGCGGAACCAGCCGTATGGGCCAGTAGTCGTTTTATTTATTTATTTATTATTGTAAGCCGCCTATATACGCATCGGAGCTTTACCCTGGTAGTGGTAGGCCAGTTGGCCATCCTACAGATGCATCGGATATTGTGTCCAAGTTGGTTCGACCAGCGTATTTGTATGTATAGCTTAGCTCGCCGTGGATTAGTATGAATTGATCTAGCGCTGTTGATTAGTACAATTTGATTTGGCATGTTCAAGGTCCTGGTAGTGTAGGCATATATTACCCTACTGTAACTTTGTGTTCTTATTTCCTAATTGTCCATGCATGTGGTAGCATTAGTCACAGTCATCATAATTTATACGGCTGTAGAACATCTTCATATGGTTTCCTTTTTGTCATTCAGCCCTGGTGATGTAGTGTGCAGTTGCCTCATGAATACCTAGTTATTGTGGGGGTGTTTAGCCTCTTTAGCTTGGCTCCTCAATCAAATAAACTTAACGCATGGTTGGATCCTTTGTAACTGTTTAACTAAGAAATATGTCTCACTGATAGAGGTAAACAGTATCTATGTACTGAAGTAATGGTAACTATCTTATGAATGTGTTGTTTCTTTTGTGGTAGATGTTTTTGCATCCTGTAACTGTATTTTAGCAAACTATTTTTTGATTAACCATGTAACTGCATTATGTGGTTCTCAAACCTTTCTTAATTTTACTTGTGGAAGAACACTAAGCTACGTGAAACTGGTCAGTAGCCTGTAGGTCTAGGACAGCTCACAAGTGCTATTTTGTTTTAATTTGTATTCGTACTTAGATGCTTTATCCTTAAATTATCCTGACTGACACAGTCTGTTCCTCCCATATTTGTCTGGCTAACTGATACAATCTGGTCTTTCAATATTTGCTAGGGCAGGTGCAACAGTCATGGATATCACTCAGATTCTGCTAGCTGCTCAGTCTCCAGATGGCAACCTTCGCTCAGCAGCAGAAGGCAACATCAAGCAGTTCCAGGAGCAGAATCTTCCCAACTTCCTCCTATCCTTGTCAGTGGAGTTATCAAATGATGAAAGACCACCAGAATCTAGAAGACTTGCTGGTATTATCCTTAAGAATTCACTGGACGCAAAGGATTCTGCAAAGAAGGAGCTGCTGATTCAGCAATGGGTCAGCTTGGATCCGTCAATCAAATTGCAGATTAAGGAGTCATTGCTGATAACACTAGGATCTTCGGTGGGTGATGCACGGCAGACATCATCACAAGTCATTGCAAAGATTGCATCCATTGAGATACCCCGTCGGGAATGGCAAGATCTCATTACCAAATTATTGAGCAACATGACGCAGCCTGGGGCCTCTGCGCCACTAAAGCAAGCAACTCTAGAAGCATTGGGGTATGTGTGTGAGGAGATTCCTCCTGAGCACTTGGAGCAGGATCAAGTGAACGCTGTTCTGACTGCTGTGGTTCAGGGGATGAACCAGACAGAGCTAAGCTCTGAAGTCCGTCTTGCAGCAGTTAAAGCTCTGTATAATGCTCTTGACTTTGCTGAGAGCAACTTTGCGAATGAGATGGAGAGGACCTTTATAATGAAGGTAATATGTGATACTGCTGTATCTAAGGAAGTGGAGATCAGACAGGCAGCCTTTGAATGCCTTGTGGCAATTGCATCCACATATTATGTGCACTTAGATCCTTATATGCAAACCATATTCAACCTGACAGCTAATGCTGTCAAAGGAGATGAGGAACCAGTTGCACTGCAGGCTGTTGAGTTCTGGAGTACCATTTGTGAGGAAGAGATTGAACTCCAAGAGGAGTATGAGGGATCTGATGATGCTAACTCAACTGTAAATTATCGCTTCATTGAGAAGGCCCTCCCTTCACTTGTTCCAATGCTGCTAGAAACTCTGTTGAAGCAAGAGGAAGATCAAGAGCAAGATGATAATGCTTGGAACATTTCCATGAGTGGCGGAACATGCCTTGGACTCATTGCTAGAACTGTTGGTGATGCAATTGTCCCTCTTGTGATGCCATTTGTGGAAGCTAACATCACAAAGCCAGACTGGCGTTGTCGTGAGGCAGCCACTTTTGCATTTGGTTCTATCCTTGATGGCCCATCCCTTGAGAAACTTGCTCCCCTGGTACAGGCAGGACTTGATTTCTTGCTCAATACAATGAATGATCCAAACAGCCAGGTAAAAGACACCACTGCATGGACTCTTGGTCGGGTATTTGAGCTTTTGCATTCTCCATGCAGTACTAATCCAATCATATCAAATGCAAACCTTCCTCGTATCATGGCTGTGTTGTTAGAGAGTAGCAAAGATGTTCCAAATGTGGCTGAGAAAGTCTGTGGAGCCATATATTTTCTTGCCCAAGGTTATGAAGATGCAGAGCCGGCCTCATCTTTGCTTACACCTTATCTTCCTAATGTTATTGCTGCACTCATTACTGCTGCGGATCGTGGTGATATGACCCATGTGAGGCTTCGTGCATCTGCTTATGAAGCGCTGAATGAGATTGTAAGAGTCAGTAACATACCTGAAACTTCAAGCATTATAGGCCAGCTATTGCAGGAGATCATGAGAAGGTTGAACCTGACATTTGATCACCAAATATTTTCATCAGGCGACAAGGAGAAGCAAAGCGATCTGCAGGCTTTGCTGTGTGGTGTACTGCAGGTCATTATCCAGAAACTGAGCAGCTCAGATGCAAAGTCCATAATTGCACAGACTGCTGATCAGCTGATGCTTCTGTTTCTCCGCATCTTTGCCTGCCACAGTGCTACTGTACATGAAGAAGCAATGCTTGCCATTGGTGCTCTTGCTTATGCCACGGGTCCAGATTTTGTGAAATACATGCCTGAGTTTTTCAAGTACCTTGAGGCAGGCTTGCAGAATTATGAAGAATACCAAGTATGCTCCATCTCTGTAGGGGTGGTGGGTGATATTTGCCGTGCCTTGGAAGATAAAATTTTGCCCTTCTGTGATGGGATCATGACTGTGCTTCTCAAGGATCTCTCAAACTCCCAGCTCAACAGGTCTGTCAAGCCCCCCATTTTCTCATGCTTTGGAGACATTGCTCTTGCCATCGGTGAGAATTTTGAGAAATACCTGCCGTATGCTATGCCAATGCTTCAAGGAGCGGCTGAGCTTCTTGTTGTTTTGGATCAAAATGATGAGGATATGGTTGATTACGGTAACCAGCTCAGACGGGGAATATTTGAGGCATACTCTGGCATACTACAGGGCATAAAGGGTGCAAAAGCTCAGCTGATGATACCTTATGCAGGCCATCTATTGCAGTTCACTGAAGCTGTCTACAAAGATCGGAGCAGGTCCATGTCATTTCTCTTACCTTTCTTTTTTGTTACATTGTTACATGGGTGATTGGTTCTCTTGCTTAACATTATATATATGCATGTGTTTACTTTCAGGGATGAGAGCGTGACAAAGGCTGCAGTTGCTGTCCTGGGGGATCTTGCGGACACACTTGGACCAATCTCGAAGGATCTGTTCAAGAGCCACCTCTTCCATGTTGAGTTCTTGAGGGAGTGCCTCGATCTGGATGATGAAGTCAGGGAGACGGCGTCATGGACCCAGGGGATGATAAACCAAGCGATAGTTTCCTAGACGAGAAATTATCTTGCGTCGTCTGTTATGGTGGATGTTGGGTTTTGTTGCTGCGCCATGCCCCGTTTGGCTCAGATGAACAGAAGGGTACCAAAGTATAGCGTCAGTCAGTCGTAGGAACATTGTCGTAGATGTCTTCTGTGGTGGTTTATTATTTTCAGTCTGTCAAGTCGTTATGCGTCACATTCGACGGCAGTGGGGTTTATGGTCATTGGACGTCTTGAACAGCTAAACTTATTATTGTATTCTACTCCTTCCGTCCCATAATGTAAGATGTTTTTTCATGCTAGTGTAGTGTCAAAAAGCGTCTTACGTTATGGGACAGAGGGAGTACAAGTTTGTGTTGCAAGTTTGTGTTGCGTACTTGCACTATGCTTCTGCAGGGTGTTGTGCGAGCTGCAGTATGCACTCAGGTAGTCTGGTTACAAAATCTGGACAAACTACAAAGGTCTTTAGTGAAGCGAAAATACACGCACAACTTCGTCACACTATGCTACACCACTTACACACACTGCGATTCCAACTGTTCGTGTACGAACTCACTGTAGCAACCCTGTATGCTATGCTTCATCAGGGTGCAGCTCCAGTGCCGTCTTCAGGTGGCCTCGGTGGAGATGATCTCCAGCTCCGCCCACCACAGCGGCGACACCTTGGGGGTGGCGGCGTCCGGCGGCATGGCCGTGATCTCCCTCAGCCGCCTCGCCACCTCTGACATGGCGGGTCGCCGCCTCGCCTCCCGGTCGGTGCAGGACCGTATCACGCCGTCAAGCCTGTTGACGGTCTCGGCCTGGCGGGGCGCGTTCCAGCTCAGGCCAGGGTCCATCACGTCCCTCAGCTGCCTCTCGCCTCGGAGGAAGCTCGCCGCCCAGCCCTCCAGCAGGCCGCCGGCCGACGCCGTGAACCTGCCGGACATGATCTCCAGCAGCACCATGCCGTAGCTGTACACGACGCTCTCCCTGTCGGACAGAGCCAGGAGGGACTGCAGGCTCGCCATCTCCGGCCTTGTCGACGAGGCGTCGTCCGAGCAGAAGAAGACGTCCGCGATCTTGGCCGCGAAGTCGTCGGTCAGGTACACGGTGGACGTGTCGAGCGTCTTCAGGATCTCCGGCGGGCTCAGCTGGTGCATGTGCTCCAGGCAGTAGGCGATCCCCACCGCCACTCGCAGCCTCGTCGGCCAGTCCAGGTGACCGTCTTCCCTCACTGCACGGCAAACAACAACACCGTTAGTTAATCTGCTGCAGCTCATGAAAATCATCGTCTCTTATGGATGGAACTGGATTAGTTTTACCATGGAGATGGTCGAAGAGTGTGCCATTGGGAGCATACTCGAACACCATCATCCTTGTGAACGGCTGCTCTTCCTGGCAGTAACCAAGCAGGTTCACAAAGTTCTTGTGGTTAACTCTGGACAAGCTTGTTATCTGAAACAACACAAATGCAAAATGGCCAATAATTACTGGTACTGTTTGGTTTGTTGATTTTTTAAACAGTAAATTCTAAATTGGTCAGTTTCGTCCTAGCATTGCAGCCACCTTTTTCCTGAACTGGGCTTCGCAGTGCTTGGACCACTCCTTGCCGGACTTCGTCGTCGTCGATATGACGGCGATCTCGACGCCGCTTGACAGCGTCCCCTTGTACATCATGTAGTCCGACAGGCAGCCGATGACGTTGCTGAAATCTTCGCAGGCCGCCTGGAGCTCCGACCTCTTGAGCGCCGGCACGCCTGCAGCCAACTCCCAATCACTTCCAAGAAAAGAAGGGAGCCACGTAGTACAGATGGGGCACAGTTTTTAGGGACGGGCTGAACCTGTCACGAACGCTTTCTGCAGCTGCCCGCTGAGGCCGGTCGCCCACGGCCTGACGGTGACCACCTTGCTGGACCGGTAGCACAGGACGAACAGTGCCACCGAAATGGCCACAAGGAGGGAAGCTCCTGCTCCGGCGATGACATAGGTACGCCGCCTGTTAGGAGCGTGCCCCGCCGCTTCAGTCGACGCTTCTCCGACCGCCGCAGCGCCGTGTGCCACCGTCGCTGGCGTCGGTGGCACCGTGATGCTGTGCGCAGGCTTCTCGACATCCCGAGGCGGCACTGCCAGAGGCTTGGCGACTTCCGGCGACGGCGCGGGGGCGCTTGACGGGGAGTCAGCACCCTGCAACGGCGGAGAACTCGTCGTCGGCGTCGGTGCCGGCGCCCATGGCCAGGGTGGCCACTGCGGGAACGTCGTCGACTGCTTGGACCTGTACCTGGTTGGTTGTGGCAAAGCTTCTCGGATGTGTACCGCTTGGATATCCTGCCTGCCAATGATTGGAGTCGGCAGATGGGAGTGAGCAGAAGCGGTGAAGAACAATTGGACATGGGACATGCACCAACCGGGGTTGCTCGGTGGTTCAGCTGTCCATCTCTGACAGCCGACACGCCATTCCCACCTCAGATCTTATTGGTGTTTATCTATGCAGTGCAATCTGAGAAGATGGCCGCCAAGAATGTTTTCGCAGTATTTTAACTGTTTCTTAATCGTTTTCCTTGCGAATTTAAAATGAAGAGTGGAATGTTGCGATGACGAGACATGCAGATGAACAATTTTCCAAGCTACTCTGCCTAGAGGAAGAAAGATTCATGCCACTGTAATGGCTTTCACGAGGTTACACCCGCTATTCTCTCCCAGTGACACTGAAATTCAGAGCATTCCTGAACCGAACATGAAAGGTATGGTGAGAGAGATCTCACCGGTCTGCGGGGCGTGCATCTTCCTCCCGGTCGTTCACCCATCCTATAGTGAGAGAGTTCGTATTACCATCACTATGTATCTCAACTTTAAAGAAAGAAACAAAAACAAGCAAGTAGCCAAAAGTAAACTAAAAGAAAGGGAAGAAGCTTGCTCCAGTGACATGAACACACACAAGAATCAAATAGAAGCAATGGTTCTTCAGCAGAAGCAGAGGTACACACACCGACATACCTCGCTGAGCATCGGAGCTGCAGGCGCCAAGCCTGAAAATGAAGCAGGCGAGCAGCAGCAGCGAAGCCGCCGCGCAGCACAGCCTCCCCATGGATCGACACGGATGGAGTTCCGACATGGGGAGAGAGGCCTGGGCTGGTCAAGCGCGCGTGCACAATATGGTGGAGCGATGGCGCGAGGGAGGGGGAGGAGGAAGAAGGCTCGGGGTCAAGAGGCAGATAACCGAGCAAGGAAGCAAGGAGCAGGGAGGATATTGGGCGCGCGGCCACCTGGAAGGAGAGGAGGGAGGGGGGTGGCGACGATGGCTTTGTTGTTTTGTTGGGGGCGTGACCACCGAATGCCACGCCGCCCACGGCACGCACCGATGAAATCCTGCTTGCTTGGCTCTGTTCGGATTACAGCGGTACGACGCGCGTACGTGCCCACTCTCGGTCTCAGAGTCCAGTCTACCGACTGCCGCATTGGACGGCTCCAGGTGAAAACAAGGCTAAATGCATCGCCGTCTGTCGCGGCGGGGATGCGCTAACGCGAGCGGTCGGGTTCACTCGCTGGTCTAATAGAATTGTCCAAGTCGGCCGAGCACCACCTACCGTGGTTTCAACTTTCATAGACGGGCGGCATTTCTAACCGATCCCTAATAACCGGACCGATCCCTGTAATCCGTTAGAAAAATAAAAATTCAGTTTTATTTCTTTAACCGAAATCTAACCGATCTATAATTGGCGTTAATGAAGGATAAAGTATCCGTAGCAGCGTCCCCCCTTCCTATATTTACTTCACCGCTCGGCGGCCGAGTAAAAATCTCCTCTTCTCTGCCGCCTCCCCCGTCACATTCCCGTGCCTCATCTACGCTGGTGACGCCTCTCCCACCCTCCGTTGGCCACTGCCCGCCACCGCGTACGCTACGTAGGCTTCATCGCGGTCCTTGACCACCCGAATTTGTGTCTCTTGCCTCGTCGCCGGCGCACAACTGATAGATCTGTGGCGGCGGCCGCCGCCGCCGGATTTGGTGCATCCGACCGCCGGCAACTGCGCCTTGCCATGGATTGGCCAGGTATTGGATCGCACATCCCCGGCAATACCTCCACGCCGCATGCAAGTATTGACTGCGCCTCTAGCTGCTCGGATCTCTCCCGTCGGCGGTTCGCCGGCAAAGACACGTATGGCCGTCGCCTGGGCTCAATGCTGGCCCAACGACTCATCGACTCACCGTTGCCAGTCATAAAGTGCGACGACTGTTCGCGACAGGTGGTGCGCCGAGTTTCTACCATGCCAGAACATTTCGGATGGGTGTTCTTCAAGTGCAAAAAAGAAGGGGTATGTGCTTCTTTTGATTCGGTTGTTCACCGGATTCGGCGCAATTTCGGTAGCTCATTGTTTGCTCAAATTTATGTGTAGGATGGATGCAAGTTTTGGTATTGGGAAAAAGATTACATCGATCTATTGATAGCATGAAATATAATAGATGGTCGTGCATTCGTTGCTAGAATAGAGACTAGAGATGAGACTAGATATGAAACAACGTTGAAATTTTCGGAATCGAAGAAGAAAGAAGTGTGCAAACTCGAGAAGCCAATAGAGAGAATCAATAATGAAGACATAGAAACGAAGAAGAAAGAAGTGTGCAAACTCGAGAAGCCAATAGAGAGAATCAATAATGAAGACATAGAAACGAAGAAGAAAGAAGTGTGCAAACTCGAGAAGCCAATAGAGAGAATCAATAATGAAGACATAGAAACGATATTAATCCAACTAGTGAGAGCAGTTATGGGCTGTATATCTTTTAAAGTGTCTCATTGTGGTTCTTGTTTTCTTTGGTATTTCTCTAATAGCGAAGAATTGATGAATTATTTACTCCAATGCATCAAAATATTGTTGAATGAAATAAAGAAGCAAATAAATGTGTTTCGTTGACCGAAAATGAAATGCAAATGATTTTTTACCCTGTTATATGCGGGATTCGCTAGGTTCAGCGAAAACTTAGGGCCCGTTTGAATCCTCTCCTACTCCCAGCTTCCTTGGTTAGCGTGTGGAGCCGTCCCGAACGCGGCAACTCCTAGAAGCTAGCTCCACGGAGCGAACTGCCCTCGCAGTGCAAAAACGAGAAGCAGGTCAAACCTAGCTTCAAAAATCGAAGGAGGTGGAGTTGGACGTAATTACCTGACATGCCACCGCCAAGTGAACTCTGGGGCAGCGTACCGGTTTGATCGATTTCTCTCACCGATACGTTCTCTCCCGTACGAGAAACCACCCAAATGGGTTTCATGCTTGCTTCCTGGGCTGCCGGTCCATGTAGATGAGAGCTAGAGCAGCCGTTGCTGCCGAACGCATCGCTGGCTCCGCCAAGAAGCTGGCTAGCGCTGGTTCCCCGAGAAGCTGGCCACTTTGGGAAGCCAGCGGACTTCCGAACGGGCCCTTACTGGAGTGAAAATACTCCACTAAAGTTTTACCCCGTCGGATCCTTCACTATTTTTAGAGGATCGGTTAGAAATGTCCTTATTATGTACTGCATATTCATGGGAGTGCCAAAGATCTTGTATATCTATACAATTGAGGAGATCTTTCTGTAGCTGTAAAAATTAGTACAAGAAACAATGATCCCCTTTCTTTTTCTAAACGAAGCGAATTTAATGAGTAAGGGAATTATCAACGCTGACCCTTAAACCGCCCGCATCTGTCCGGAACACGCTGTCTGGACCGTGGAAGCCTTGCAACACGGGCTTGTGCCGGTCCGCGGCGCGGTCTGGAGGTAATTTCTCTCGCAAACCGGAGACAAACATAGGGGCTTTGTGGGAGTCCGGGCCGCTACCACGCCCGCTTCTAACCGTCCTGGCCCATGCAAACCCCTTCCCGCCCCTCACGTGCTTTTCATCCCATGCGTCGCATTCATGCCGGCCCAGAGCATGCAGCGACCGACATTGATGCCCGCAATTTGACCGAACGGGAATGCAGCGCAGACAGACGCGACCTCTCGGGCATCACCACTTCAATGTGGACGTCACGTCCCGAGAAACCAACTCCGGCTGCCGCGCCACATTGAAGCGGGCTTATCGCCTCTCTGCCCGACCTGGCCGTGACTATTTAAGCCATGTGTCGGCGACGAACAGATCCGCACCGTCCTCCTCCACCTCCCGAGCACCTCACCGTCCCCCTCCCACTACAAAAAAATACACTTCCATGATGATACGTCTTTGTCACAGTAGGTCGTGTTTTTTTTCATGCATGTACATCCATGACAAATTTATGACAGAATCAAGATAGTCATACAATGTCTTTGTCATAGAAGTGTTCCATGACATTACCAAAATTATCATCATGGAAGTGTCCACTTCCATGGCGATAAATCGCGCGTCCGCGAAGTGCTTTCGTCAAGGGTGACCGACCGTGGCATCCACCGTGGCGGAACGCCGTTAAGCTATCGGGTCGATTTTGGATCCGATAACCCGTTAATGACCGGACCAATGGGGATTTTCCGTGTAAAATCATAATTGGCGCGAGAAACACGTGTTGCCTCACCGTTGGGGACAGATGTCATCCACTCATTGGACAAGAGGCGCCTATGATAGGTCGACCGTGGCACGGCCCAACGATGGCCCATTCGGTGAAAAAGGCCGGCCCAGTAAAAATTAGCAGGCCGGCCCATATAAGGCCTACTTGTGTCAGGTCCATTTAAGCCCACGACCCATACAAGATGTGCCAATTCGGCCCGTCAACAACCCGTTAAAGATTTGACACCATTGCAGCCCATCGTCAGTTCGAGCCCGTTAACAACCCGCTATATATTTGGGCTCAATATCGGCTTGATGAGATTTTGGCCTGTTAGCGGCCCATTTAATGGATGGGCCAATTTTCAGGATGTACATCTTTCGGCCTTTTAGCGACCCATTTAAATGTTGGGCTAATTTCCGGCCCGGCGTGTCTTTCAGCCTGTTGACGACACATAAATCTGATGGGCCATTTGTAGTCGGACCTGAGTTTTGACCTTTTAGCGGCCCATTTAAGTGTTGGGCCAATTTATGACCCGATGTCACTTTCAGCCTATTGACGGCCCATAAATCAGTTGGGCCATTTGTAGTCGGACCTGAGTTTTGGCCTTTTAGCGACCCATTTAACTGTTGGGCTAATTCCCGGCCCTGTGTGCCTTTCGGCCTGTTAACGGACCATAAATGAGTTGGGCCATTTGTAGTCGGACCTTAGTTTTGGCCTCTTAACGACCCATGCCCTTCATGGTCCAATACCAGCCGGTTTCTCTCTTCGGCTGCTAAAGGCCCACAACCTGATTGGGCCGTTTACAATACGACGACTTTCGGCCTCTTAGCGGCCCATGCTCTTCATGATCGATACAAGCCCATTTGTCTCTTTCGGCTGCTAAAGGCCTACGGTATAGTTGGGCCATATGTAGCCCAAACTTAGTAACGGCCCGTAACGGCCCGTGAAATAAATTGGGGCCACCTGTTGCCGCTTCGATGTCGGCACGTTAGCGACCGAGAGGTAAGAGGGCCGACCATTAACTTCGTCCTAATGCGGCCCATTAACTTAATGGGCCCACTAAAGTTCGTTCATGTCTTTAGGCCAAATTAGATAATTTGAGCCCATTACGACGAGCAAAGGTGCGGCATACGAGGAATAACGTTGCACATCCAGCATATATTACATGAAATTACATCCTTTGGGCAATCAAAGATTGATGCTAGTGCAAATAAATGAGCGAACCTAACCATCTACAATGTCTGTCTGCAACCTCGGCCATGATGGCGCCCATAAGCATGTGGGCAAGTTCTTGCTTTGCTTTGCTACTTGTCTCTGAAAACATTGATCGGTTGTTGTGTCGCATGCGACTCGCACCTCGATTCATCCACCATTTCCATCATTGCTTCAGCCATTAATTGGTTCACAAACATACATTTATTCCGTTGCATTCGAGACGAGAGGATCTTGAGCAGATTCGGATGGCGATTTTGGCGAGGCTTGTATTATTGATAGTGGAGAGTGTCTTGACCACTGCATCATAACATAAATTAGGGACGGAACCAAACAGATTAATCATGAGTTATTGCCATATTACGGCCTAGATTTCTTGGAAAGAAACAATGGGGCTGCCTTGCTGTTTTCGAGTTTGTCTTCTTATCTTGACCTTTGCACAAAATTAACACACTAGCATTGCTATCATTGGCCAAGTCGATAATAGGAAGGCAACATTGACACAACGGCGTTTGGGCTACTAGCCTACACCAAATTAACACAATATGACACAACTATCATCAGCCGATTAAGGTATCTGAAATCAACATTGACACAATGAATGAATGGGCAACAGAGAAGCACTACAATTCACTAATGTGCGTGATATGAGATAGTACATTCATGCAGCTCGATATGAAAAACTACCGTGCAGTTATCCTTACAAAAATCAACATTGGCGCCTTTAACATTTTGCTACAACTAATTTTAGATCAGATAAAGGTTAGATTCACGCCGATTAACAAAATACATCTTGATGTAAAATATAGTGATATACAACGGTACTTACATCACATTGGAGCTGAGAGAATTCCATAAGATATTTTCCTCGAATCGATCCCAATGGAGGAAGTCTTGTATCGTTTAACATTATTTTCTAAAAGAGAGATGGGTAAGAAACATGTAGAAAATATGATCGAATGCTATAAAATTTCATGATGCGAGGATACTTTGCGCTTCTTAGAATGGAGTTGACATTCTTTTGCTAGACTAGAGCGGACTAGTTCTTTGGCCACTGGAATCTGCTTATTATCAGTGGGAGTTGGGTTTCTCTATGCTGGAGTAGTATCTATGAAAAATGGAGCTGGTTTATTATCGCTTTGGCGTTTGGATCTTTTGCAAAGACCTGGTTTGTAACCCTTGATTCTAACATAGTCGTCTTCCCTTGCATGCCTTATATGGAAGAATGGTGATTCAGTTATAAAACATGCTACAATGAGAGATGGAATAGAGTCTTGAAGAATAGAAAGGCATGACATATTGACATGTATTCCTCCATTCGGAAATAAATGGATGGGTCTAGGCGTATTTCAGTTCTAGATACATCCAGTTTTATTCATTTCTGCGACATTTAATCCGGACGGAGGGAGTATGATGTAAGAGCTAGGGATACGACAGGACAACACAGTAAAAAAAATGAAAAACCCACTGCAGAACCAAAGTATTCAAACCCACTGATATGAGATAGTACACTCATGCAGCTCAGGATGCAAAACTACCAGGCAGTTTTCCTTGCAAAAATCAACATTGTGGCCTTTAATCATACATTTTGCTACAACTAAATTTAGATAAGATAAAGATTGGATTCACGCCGATTAACAAAATACACGCTGATGTAAAAATATAGTGATATACAAAAGGTACTTACATCTACATTGGAGCACAGAGAATTCCTGCAAGAATCTTTCCTCATAAATGATACCATTGCAGAATCTTCTATCTGTTAAGCTTATTTTCTAAAAGAGAGATGGGTAAGAAACATGTAGAAAATATGATCAACATGCTATAATTTTTTTTGAAACCTGAGATAGTGGGAGAGGCTCCCACTGTGATATATTACTTTTCAAAATTTACATAATACATTGTACAAGAGATATACATAGGGCACCCCTTACCACTTTGTGGTTTTGGGGGGAGGAAAGACTAGAAAGCAAAACTAGTCAGAAGGTAGGGAGTCTAGGAGTAGGAAGATGAAATCCTTCATGTTATCTTTCATTCTATACTGAAGTAAGCCAAAATCTGTTTTAAATCTAGCTAGCCAGGAATTGTAGGAGGGGCTGATATTTCTGAAAAGTTTGTCATTCCTCTCCTTCCATATACTCCATGATGCTTGTAGAAAGGCCTCCATGAACATGGGTTTGTGCCAATTGCGTTTGGCCGTTTCCAACCAAGCCAGCCGTGTGGTATGATGTTCAGGGTTCATCCCAAGCTTTGACCAACAGTACCTGCTGAACGGGCAGTTCAGGATCATGTGATCCACATCTTCTTCTGTTTGCCCGCAAAGGAGGCAGGTTAGATCATCTCCCACATTATAGTGTCTTCTCTTGAGCATTTCTCTTGTATTGAGGCGATCTGAGAGGAGAAGCCAACCGAAGACTTTAATCTTGATTGTAACCTTGGATTTCCACATCCAATGGTATGTCTTGTGTGCTTTGACATCTCTGAAGCAGAACTTATAAAACCTTCGTGCAGTATATTCTGTAGAGCCCCAGGAATAAGACCAGAAGTCTCTAGTGGTCGGGTCATCATTTAAGACAATATGAGCCACAAGGCGCTGGATGTCACGAACTTCTGCATGGGCCTCAATGGATATGGGTAGTTGAAATGCCTCATCTAAGGAAGAGATACGCAGAAAGTTTTGAACTGAGACATCCTCATTCTTTGCAAACGAAAATGCCCGCGGGTGTGAGTCTGCTAGGAGCTGATCAAGCCAGAGGTCTTTCCACATGAGGACATTATTCCAACGGTTAACGTCAACTTTGGAGATGCCACGATAGATTGGAGTTAGTTTGAGGACATCTCTCCACCAAAAAGAGCCACAAGGATCAGCAGCATGCGGAATCTTGTCTGTGTAGTAAGTAGACCAAATGAGATCAACCCAGGGGAGGTCATGCTGGTTATAGAATTTGTGCAAATATTTTAGGAGAAGGGCGTTGCTTTGAATTTTTAAATTGATGATCCCGAGGCCTCCGCTCTCTTTTGGGCGACAAATCCTATCCCAGGCAACCAAAGAATTGCATTTCTCTCCCTGCTCCATCTTTTTTGTCCAAAGGCATTTCCGCGAAGCTTATCCAACAGTTCCAAGATTTTTGGAGGAAATTTGAGTGTGCATAGAGCAAAGATGATGAGCGAGGTGATGACAGTGTTCAGCAGTGAGAGTTTGGCCCAATACGACATCATAGATAGGGTAGAGGATAATTTTCTTTCCATAGAGCATACCATCGGCATTAGGTCTTGGACAGAGGGTTTACCAGTTCCCAAGGGAAGTCCTAGGTAAGCGAAAGGCATAGTGCCAACTTTGCATTCAAAGATGTCAGCAAGTTCATTTGTAAGGGCAGCATCACTATTCATCGGAATGAGTGTGGACTTATGGAAATTTATCTTGAGACCAATGGAGGTTACGAAATCATTAAGGATCCCTTTCATAGTATGTGCTTGAGCTGGACATGCTGGCATGATAATTATTGTGTCGTCCGCATATTGAATAACAGGGTAATCAGATTGTCGCTGTCTTTCAAAGGGCAGGCGGATCTTCCCTTGTCGGAAGGCGTCATTAATTGCAGATTGAAGGAGATCGGCTGCAATAACAAATAGGAGGGGGGACAAGGGGTCTCCTTGCCGAACACCACTTTTGCAGTGGAATTGTCTGCCTAGAACACTGTTTAGGAGCACGGAAGATTTACTAGAAGAAAAGATAGAATTGATCCATGAAAGCCACTTGTCATTGAATCCCATGTGTTTCATAATCTCAAGCATAGCACCATGTTCAATAGTGTGGAATGCCTTGGCGAAATCAAGTTTGAGAAGAACTATTTTCTTCTTGGACACCTGGGACTGATGGATGTACTCGAAGGCCCAAGCAAGGCAGTCTTGTATAGTTCTTTGTTTGATGAAACCGTATTGATTGCGATGAACCAGCTTGAGGATGATCTTTTGAAGGCGATTGGCCAAAAGTTTAGTGATTATTTTGAGACAACAATTTAGTAGAGTGATAGGCCGAAAGTCATTGAGTGTCTCAGGCGAAGGGACTTTTGGAATTAGTGTGATGAAACCCTCATTGATACTTTCCAGGTTAATTGTTCCTTCATGAAACTGCTCACAAAGTTTGTAGAAATCTTCTTTGATTATGTGCCAGCAAGATTTAATGAAGTGACCCGTGAAACCATCGGCCTGGAGCTCTATCAGCCGGCATTTCTTTGACAACATCATTGATTTCTTGTTTGGAGAAAGGAGCAGTAAGCAGGTCCAAGTCATCAGTTCTTTTGATGATATTAGGAAGATCAAATTTTATAGAGTAGCCACGAGAGGAGCCCAGCCTGTTCTTGTATGTATGGTAAATAAGAGCCTCTTTTCCAGCATGGTCTTACACAGATGTGTCATTATCGGGGCGAAGATTGGTTATAGTATTTCTTCTATACCTTTCAGAAGCAAGGGCTTTAAGAAATTTAGGGTCCTCATCTCCAAATTGAACCCATCGAATTGTGCATCTTTTTTTCCAGTATTGCTGCTGATAGTTTAATAGACGAAGAATGTGTTTTTTAAGGATTGTCCGAAAGTTTCGTTCTGGAAGTGTCAAAACCCTTTTATTTTCACGAGCATCTAGATCTGCCAGAGTGGAGTTTGAATTTTCAATTGCAATGCTAAGTTTAGAAATCCTTTTACTCCAGTGCTTGAGTTCATATCTCAGCATTTTAAATTTGCGGCAAAGCATAGTGGTAGCATTTGTAGAATTAACTGATCTATTCCAAACCTCTGAGACCAGCTCCATAAACCCTGGGTGTTGCACCCAGAAGGATTCAAACCTGAAGATGTTACTTTTTGGAATAGTAGTTTCAATGGTCACTACACAGGGAATGTGATCAGAGACTGGCTTCCCAAGGGGTTTTACCAAAGTGTTTGGATATGTGCTAGTCCAATTAGTGGAGGTTAGAAACCAATCCAATTGTTCAAGTAAAGGATTTTGTTGCATGTTACTCCATGTATATGCCGTGCCCTTAATTGGTAGTTCAATGAGCCCCTGAGATCGGATAAAGTCATTGAATGTGATCATGTCATTAATGTTGCCACCTGGTTTATTTCGATTAGAAGGACTTCGGATGTAATTAAAATCACCAAGTAGTAACCAATCTTCAGTAGCAGGAATGTTTAAGTTCAAAAGCCAATTAGTGTAATCCACTCTGAGATCGCCTTGACAGGGTCCATAAATGTTTACTAGGGTCCATTCTTGGGCCGATTGTGTGGATTTGAATTTAATTACTAGAGCGAATTCTTCCTCCATAAGTACCGTACCTGTGAAAATAGAGCTGTTCCAAATGGTTGCGATACCTCCAGAGGCTCCTTGAGAGGGAATATAAGCATATTTATCAAACCTTTTGGGACAGCAAGACTTAATGAACACATTATCAAAAGAGGGTCTTTTGGTTTCTTGCAAGCAAATCACGGCACAGCCACTAGAGGAAACAGCGTTCGATAAAGCCAAAAGCTTAGGGTCTGAGTTCAGGCCCCTGACGTTCCAACAAAGCACATTCCAGTTCGAAAGAAGTACCATTAAAAGCTAGAAAAGAAACAGTACAAAATTAAGCATTGGATGGGCCACCCTCCTGATCAGCGAGAAGCACCTCTTCAGTGAGTTCTTCAGGAGGAATGGCACACCGTGTGGATCCAATCTGCTGTATCTCATGAATTGACAGTGGTGGGGGCACTTTAGCATCGTGATCGTCAGATAATTCAGTTAAGACAACTGCATGCTATAAAATTTCATGATGCAAGGATACGCACACGCTTCTTAGAATTGAGTTGACATATTTTTGCTGGACTGGAGCGGACTAGTTCTTTGTCCACTGGAATCTGCTTATTATCGATAGGAGTTGGGTTTCTCGTGCTAGAGCAGTATCTATAAAAGCTGGAGTTGGTTTATTATCTCTGGCGTTTGGATCTTTTGCAAAGGCCTTGTTTGTAACCCTTTAGATTCTAACATAGTCGTCTTCCCCTTGCATGCCTTGTATATAAGAATGGTGCTTTAATTATAAAACATGCGGCAGCAGAGAGATGGAATAGGTACTGAAGAATAGAAAGGCATGACATATTGACATGTATTCCCTCCATCCGGAAAAAAATGGATGGGTCTAGGCGTATTTCAGTTCTAGATACAATCCTTTTTTATCCATTTCGGCAACATGTAATCCGGACGGAGGGAGTATGGTGTAAGAGCTAGAAGTGCGACAGGACAACACGGCAAACAAAACACTAGTTGAATGTAAACTGTATGCGGTAGAATACATACGAAATAACTAAGGCAACATACACGTGTATGATTAGGAAAATAAGATGGCATTGCAACAGAGCACTAGAACAGCACTTCAATGTAAAAAAACATGGTATGGTAGACAGATGAAGTACATACTGATGAATAACAATGCATAAGATATTTGTCAGATTTCGGGTTCCGGCAGACCCTCTAGGTTCAAACTCTGGGGTGCAAGCGGAGATCACACCCCCAGCCTACCTACGTCTCGTCGCCTCGCAAGGATCTAAACTACACAAAGAACAACACAGAGGACACGAGGTTTATACTAGTTCAGGCCACCATTGTGGTGTAAAACCCTACTCCAGTGTGTGGTTTGGTGGATTGGCTCAGGGGCCGATGATGAACAGTACAAGGGAAGAACAGCCTCGCGAGGGTCTATTATTGGCTGGTGCGATGAACTGCTTGGGTGAGTTCGATCTCCTCTCTCTCTCTCTCTCTCTCTCTCTCTCTCTCTCTGCTAGGGTTCTATCTGATAGGTCTCTTACAGATTGATCGATCGATTGATTCATCAATCGATTCCTTCTCTACCCTATGGGTGGCTAGTCCTATTTATAGGCAGAGGCCCTAGGCCTCTCCCCAAATATTGAGCGGGAAGGGCGCCAACAATTGGCCATTTTGAAGGGGAACATCTAGTACACTTATCCTGACTAAAGTCGGTCCTCGCTTTGCCAAAGGCTCGGACAGTGGCCTGGCTCGGGCTCCACGATGACCTCCTTCTGCCGTTCTGCTGGTCTTGGTCTTGTTGCACGAAATGGTTGCCTTTGCACGATGCCTTGGCCTGCGCTTGCCTCCTTTGCACCAAAGGGAAATGAGGACACTTCTTGCGGTGGCGCTCGCCTGGCGCCCTTGGTCGTCATGGCTTGCGTCATGGGCACCTCGTGAGGTACCCGCCTTGATCTCTCCGCCTCCTCGCGAGCCAGGCTGAGGAGGCCGTGCTCGAGAAGCTTCTGTCGTCCGCCCATGAGGGCTTGGCCCCTCGCGAGGGTCTTGAGCTTCGTGTTGATGAAGATGGGCCGTACTGGGAGACCCCTTGAGACACGCCGCAGGCCGCAGGCAGGCAAGTCTGGGTACCCTCGTTCCCAGAACACCGACAGTAGCCCCCGGGCCCAAGGAGCGCCTGGACTTGGCTTAGCAGAGAAGCGAAGGGGCAAGTACGAAGCGCCGCGGGCCCCAACAACCTGCGGCCTTGGGCGCCGCGTGGTGGTTGATTGGACGCGGGCGTCCCTGCTTCCCCATGATGCCTCGGCAACTTCAGACTTGACAAGTCCCTGCATGCAAAACGGGTCATGATTACCTGTGATCGTGGAGGTCGACGGTTGGCCTCCCCCGGCTATATGTACGGAACGTCGCGAGCCCTTCCAGTCCATCTCTTCTTGCTTCTCCTTCTTCTCCATCCTTGCCCTTGCTCCACATTGCGACAATGGCTCCGATCCGCCGGTTCTCCGCGGAAGAGAAAGAAAGAGCCCCGAAGGGTCGATCCGCTTCGGCTGAAGAAGCGGCTAGCCCTCCGCCGAGATGAGGCGCCCGGCAGAAGGTGTCGAGGCCCTGCACGAGCGGCCACCGCCAGGTTGCCGCTGCCCTTGTACACCCGCATTGAGGGCCACTGAAGGAGTTGCGCCGGCGCCACGAGACAGCGCCGTCGTCGGCGTCGGCGAAGTCCGCAGCGATGCGTGTTGTTCCTCCGGAGTCCATCCGAGGGTTCCTCCCGAGTTTGTGCTCCATGCCGCCATGCCTCCTCAATCTTGGATTCGCCTTCCTCCTCCTTCGCCTTCGTGATTCCATGAGGGGCTCTCTGGAGCTCTGGTTGCAGCATGCCGGCTGCAGCACCCTGCGACCGGAGCGGAGGTTGCGATCGTCGCTCGGGCAAGGTCTTCATGACCGAGGTGGGGCGAGATCGCCTGGTCAGAGGGCGAGGCGCCCTCATGATCCACAGAGTGCGATGGCGCTTCCTTGATGTTCTTCAAAGTCTTCGACGCGGAAGGACGCCGGCTGGAGTGCTGCCCTGAGAGAGGCGGACGAGGCCCTGCCGTGGCGAGGGCTAGGCTCGCCGACCGCTCCCCCAGCAGCTCCTCAGGCAGCGGAGGCGTCGGAGGATCTAGCGACTCCGCCGAGCTCTTCGTGACTCCGGAGACGAGCGATGACAGCTACGAGCCTCCGAGCTCGCACCGCGCTCGGAGCCGGGCGGGCGCGTCAGGCTCCCAGCGCCGATGATCTGGATGGGGTTGGCGCCGGTGCCTGGAGGCCCACTGTTGATGATGGCGTCTCCTTGCGGAGACGTGCGTAGTTAGCGCTCTTTAGGATCTGCTCCTTTTGTTCCCTGCGAGGAATCGAAGAACACACCCCGTGGGGGCTTGTAAGGTGCTTGCGGTTCCGTTTGTTAATATGATCCTTGTCGTGAAGTGGTGTGATATGCTCATCCCATCTTAGCTTAGTTCCTCCTTTCGAACCTCGCGAGGGCTTGACGCTCTGCGCCGACAGGTCCTGGTCCCAAGGCAGGCTTCAGCTGTCGCTGGTATGCCAGGTCGCGATGCCGTGGTCAAGGCCAGGACCGTGAGCGGACCGGGGTCCAGTAAGAGCCCCTGAGTCGCGATGCTCAGGAGGTCCCCTTTAGCGCTCAAGCAGCCATCGTTCGGTGAGAAAGGAGCGCCACGTTGCTAAAACGGGATTGCATTAGGTGTGAGGTCGGTGCTGCGATAGCTAATATTTCCGGAGGATGACTTATCTCGGGAGTCAAGAACCTCCTCTTGGTGCGGCGCTAGGTCCGCGCATCGGCAGCTGAGGAGTTGCCCGGCAAGGTCCCCGCGTGCCTCTTCCCTCTCGCCTTTACTCCCCTTTCTGCTCTACATCCTCGGGTCCCGGCCCTCGAGCGAGCTCAGCCGTCCCTGGTATGCCAGGTCGCGATGCCGTGGACAAGGCCAGGAGGTGAGGGCTGGAGAGCCAGTAGGAGTCCATGAGTCGCGATGCTCAGGTACCCCCCCTTTAACGTGCAAGCGGTTCACGCGGACGAGAGTGAAGGAGACGTCGTGAAGGCCTTGCCTGACGCTGCTCCTTGAAGAGATCCTGCAGGTTCATCACAAGAAGAACGAGAGTTCGCCATGACAATCGACAGTCAGCCGTTGGTTGCTCTGGAGGGGTGACGAGGCACTGAAGGCTTGACGAGGTGGCGCCTTGCGGGGCTGTTGAGGCCAGAGCTCAGCCATTCAGGTTTGGTGACGTTGCAGGGACGGACCCATGCGCAAGCGTCGTGCCGCTAGGGAGCAGCTCCATCAGTTGGTGTCAATCGAGCAGGCGATTAGGTCAAACACGTTAATCACGAAGGAGCAAATCTATTTAGATAGGCACAGAGAAGGCGAACATCGCTAGGTCGGGCCCGAGCGACTTGGGGATGGCGCGATCGAGGGCACCCCCAATAAAGTAAACTAGAAACATGAATCAAAAGGATACATGCCGCAGGGACGGACCCACGCGGCCTAGGAATGATGCAGCGCTGGGGGGGCGCTCCCAGCGGAAAATGAAACTCGAAGGATGTCACCTGAGGATGTTGAAGATGAAGGGATGTTGAAGTAGCGGACGGCGTGCGCTGCGGAAGCCGATCTTCACGAGCCCCCAGGCCCAGGAGCCTCGCGAGGCTTCGGAGGCGCTGGTGGCTCCTCGTGGACCATCTCCATCTCCGCCAGGACTGCGGAACGCCTGGCCACATGAGCCTCCAGGATGCACCTCATGAGGCGCTGGCGCGCGGCAGCCGCGTTCGGCAAGCCGTAAGGCATGCGAACATAGCTGTGGGGCGGACCTTCACTGCGCCCCACACGTGAGGGCCAGAGGTGTGTTGCAAATATGCCCTAGAGGCAATAATAAAATGGTTATTATTATATTTCTTTGTTCATGATAATAGTCTATTATTCATGCTATAATTGTGTTATCCGGAAATTGTAATACACGTGTGAATACATAGACCACAACGTGTCCCTAGTAAGCCTCTAGTTGACTAGCTCGTTGATCAACACACAGTCATGGTTTCCTGACTATGGACATTGGATGTCATTGATAACGGGATCACATCATTGGGAGAATGATGTGATGGACAAGACCCAATCCTAAGCATAGCTCAAAGATCGTGTAGTTCGTTTATGTAACGCCCCGGATGCAATTTTCCATATTCGTAACTCCAATTCTTGCCTTTTCCGGAGATGCGATATTTTATTTCCGTTGTGGTTGGGTTTTGTCTGTTGTTTTGCATTGTGTTCATGTCAGGCATCTCATCTCATAGCATCATGTGCATTGCATCGGCATTGTTTTCTTAAAAGCTGGTAGCCGTTCGTAGTTACCGTTTCTATCTTAGTCTTCGTTGACCTGTTGTCGGACCCCATTGTCTTTGTTTTCCCCTCTCGTCTAAATGCCCACCCTCTCTGTGCAGCCACCAACCCCTTTGCCCGCATCCGAAACTTCCCTGAACCCAACCCGCTCAGTCATCACCGTTGCATTCGGATCATCCCCAAACGTACGTAAGATATCTTCGTTTTATTTATTGGACTTCCTAACCTATTTTCCCGGAGCCGTTCGATCGTGATCGGGTGACTCAAAAACTCCCCTCTTTTCCTATATATATAGACCCAACCCTAAAATTGAGGAGAGATGTCCCATCCATCCTCCTCGCTGCCACTCCATCAAATCCTCTCGGGATCCCCTCCCTCGATCCCGCAGCCTCCTCCCTTCCTCGTTTTCAGATCCACCCAATCCCTCCATCCCGATCCAGATCCTCTCCAACCTCCGACCAGCCTCCTCCTTCCTCGGGATCGAACCCGAGCCAACGCGTGCAGCTCCTGATCTCCTCCTCGATCCACCCATCCCCAGCGCCCGCAACCCTCCTCCTCGATCGATCCCGAGTGGGAGAGGACCCGACGGCTTCGTCCCAGCGCAGCCATGAGGCACCGGCCTCCTCAGCTCCTCCGCCCTGCAACAACCTCGCGGACCACCGGATGAACCAGGCCGCCCCTCTGCTCCCCTCCGTCGTCCCTTTTTTCCTTTCCTTCTCCCTCTCGTCTCATCTCTCTCTCTCTCTCTCTCTGCTTATGCGGGGAGTTCCGGCGCCTCGAAGCGCAGTGCCGCCCGTCGAGCCCTCTTTCGCTTCACTGCTGCGGGGCTCCATCGCCCCTGCGTCGCCCGTGCCCGTGTCCAGCAGATGAGCACCGCCAACCTCCTTCGTCTCGTCCAGCGTCGGACGTGGAGCCGCGACTCCCCGAACCTCCTCCTGCCCGAGGCTGCTGCCTCCCGTCGTCTTCGCGTGCTCACGCGGCGTCCCAGCCACTGGACCATGCCTTGTCGTCCCGGCAGCAGAACGCTCGTCCTCGTCTCTCTCGATGCCCGTTGCCCCTCGTCGGAGCTCCTCTCCAGCACGCCGCCGTTGAGCGCCACCGCAGCAGCAGCCCCAGGCGAGCCCCCGTCGCGCGCCTCTCCTTCCCTTGCTCCTCATCTCGGACTCATCTCTCTCTCTCCTTACTGGACAGGAAAATGCCATGGCCGCCCCTGAGCTCCGTCCGCGCCGTCGTTGCGGATCCGGCGCCGGCCAGCCGGATCCGCCCGTCTCCACCTCGCCCGGCCTTCCTGCATCCTGCTGCGGCTCGACCTCGCGCCAAGTCCTCACCTCGCCGCCCCTTCGCCTCGCTCGCGGAGCTCTGCTCCAGTGCCGCCCGCAGCTCTGCATCGGCGAAGGGCGAGCAGCTTCGCCCGCTCTCCCGTTGACCGCGCGCTGGGCTGCCTCCCCTCCAGGCGCCAAGGCCCATCGCCCTTCGGCCTCCCTCTCCACTAAACCGGCCCAAGGCCCATGGGTGAGCAGCCCCTCCAGATCCCCCTCCACAGTGCCTTTGTTGGGCCAATCAGTTTAAAGCCTGCGTAGGTTTTTAGCATCTGTGGATTTGTCTAATTATCCAGCGATTCTGATTTCTGAAAACCCCTGTTCATCATGCATATAATAACTTTTTAACGATTGCATCATATGTAAAAACTTTATATATGTAAAATGCTTAGAAAATTGTGTAGATTAATAATATGCCACTTTCAGCTATGTTAAAATGTTTAACATGCTGTTTGTGTTTATTTTGCATAATGCCATGTTAAAATGATTTATTTCATAACTAAATAACCGTAGCTCCATTTTAAATAAACTTTATATGTAAATGGGGTGGAAAAATGCATAGATTAACGTGGTGCACTTTATTTTCCTGTTTAACAACAATAAAATATGGTTTAGGGCAGAACAGTACCAAATTCATTATTTGCATATGGGGATTTTCGGAATTGTTGTTTGTTGCTTCGGCCTCATTTAAACTTGCCTAGATAGGTAGTTTCATCATGCTTCACCTCTTGCCATGTTTAACAACATTTAATATTGTTGTGTACCTAAAGGAGAGCGAACTAAATAATTGATGTGGTGTTTTGTCAATATGCAACTCGTTGCATATTGAGCTCCACTTAACTTGTAGTGTTGTTTGTGCATATTGCCATGCCATGCATATTTAAACCGGACATGCGTCATACTTGATTGTGCATCATGCCATGTTTATGTGATGGTTGTTTACTATGTTGTTTGTTTCTTTCTGGGTTGCTTCTCTCGTTAGCTTCAGTTTCCTTCCGGAGTTGTGAGGATTCGTTCGACTTCGTCCGTTTGTCTTCTTCATGGATTCGTTCTTCTTCCTTGCGGGATTTCAGGCAAGATGACCATACCCTTGAAATCACTTCTATCTTTGCTTGCTAGATGCTCGCTCTTTTTCTATGCCTATGCTACGATGCCTACCACTTGCTATATCATGCCTCCCATATTGCCATGTCAAGCCTCTAACCATCCTTTCCTAGCAAACCGTTGTTTGGCTATGTTACCGCTTTGCTCAGCCCTCTTATAGCGTTGTTAGTTGCGGTGAAGATGAAGTTTGTTCCTTGTTGGAACATGGAGATGTTGTTCCTTGTTGGAACATGTTTACTTGTTGGGATATCACAATATATCTTATTTAATTAATGCATCTATATACTTGGTAAAGGGTGGAAGGCTCGGCCTTATGCAGTGTTTTGTTCCACTCTTGCCGCCCTAGTTTTCCGTCATACGGTGTTATGTTCCCGGATTTTGCGTTCCTTACGGTTGGGTGATTTATGGGACCCCCTTGACAGTTCGCTTTGAATAAGACTCCTCCAAAGAAGGCCCAACATTGGTTTTACCATTTGCCACCTAAGCCTTTTTTCCCTTGGGTTCTGCAGACTCAAGGGTCATCTTTATTTAACCCCGGGCCGGTGCTCCTTCGAGTGTTGGTCCAAACCGTCGACCGCCCGGTGGTACCAGGGGCAACTCGGGCTCGCCTATCGGAAGTTTGGACAATCCGGTGTGCCACGAGAGCGAGATATGTGCAGCTCCTATCGGGATTTATCGGCACATTCGGGCGGCTTTGCTGGTCTTGTTTTATTGTTGTCGAAATGTCTTGTAGTCCGGGATTCGAGATCGATCGGGTCTTCGGTAGAAGGAATATCCTTTGTTGACCGTGAGAGCTTATAATGGGCTAAGTTGGGACACCCTGCAGGGTATTATCTTTGAAAGCCGTGCCCGCGGTTATGAGGCAGATGGGAATTTGTTAATGTCCGATTGTATAAAACCGAAGTTGATCTTAATTAAAATACATCAACGCGTGTGTAACGTGATGGTCTCTTCTCGCGGAGTCCGGGAAGTGAACACGTGTTGGAGTTATGCTTGACGTAGGTTGTTCTAGGATCACTTCTTGATCATAGTTGTTCGACCGTGCTTTTGCCTTCTCTTCTCGCTCTCATTTGCGTATGTTAGACACCAGATATGCTAGTCACTTGCTGCAGCTCCACCTCACAACCCTGTCCTACCTATAAGCTTAAATAGTCTTGATCTCGCGGGTGTGAGATTGCTGAGTCCCCGTGACTCACAGATACTTCAAAACCAGTTTGCGGTGCCGATGAAACCGTGCAGGTGGCCCCGAGCTCAAGGAGGAGCTCGATGAAGATCTTGTTCATTGTGTTGTTTCGTTTGAGTTGATCAAGTAGTGGAGCCAGTTGGGACGATCGGGGATCATGTAGCATTTGGGGTAGTCTTCTTTTATTTTGGTTCCGTAGCGGACCTTGTTTGTATCTGTATGATGTAATGCTTTACTCATGTATTGTGTGAAGTGGCGATTGTAAGCCAACTATGTATCTCTTTCCCTTATGTATTACATGGGTTGTGTGAAGATTACCTCACTTGTGACATTGCTTTCAATGCGGTTATGCCTCTAAGTCGTGCTTCGACACGTGGGAGATATAGCCGCATTGAGGCGCTAAGTTGGTAATCGAGCCATCCCGACTTCTGAGCCCCTGCTTGATTAAATCGCTGACTTTGTTGAGTCTAGAACAAAAATGTTTTGAGTCTTAGGATTATATAATATCGGAGAGTAGGATTCTTTTTACTCCTCAGTCCCTTCGTCGCTCTGGTGAGGCATCCTGACGTAGAAGTTTGACTCTTTCTCTCCTCAAATTTCACTAAATTTTTTTTTAGGATCACGCTGGTATCTTGGAATCGTTCCGATGGTTTTGTGACGAGAACATTGTTCTTGGTGCCTCCTGACATTTAGGGGTTGTGGCAGTGTCCCGGGGAGTTGAGCTCCGAGGTGTTGTCGTCACAATTTTATCGTTGCAGTTCTGGAATACCTGAGTTTTGCCGACATCGAAAATCTCTTTTATGCAGTTGTTGGTGAGATAACCTCGATAACCCAGTACTGGGGCGAGCTCGGGAGTATTGCCATGACTCGTATAACGGATGCTTTTCGAAGGTCGAGGTAAATGATTTCCGAAGGTTTCTTGGTTATGTGTTGAAGGATGGATACAGCTGGATCTAGGTATTGTTAGTTTGGGTGATATATTTTGTGTCCCCTGTATCCCCAACACCAGATTGCATAACCAGAAAGTTTCAGGAGTTTATAGGTGGGTATTCAAGTAGCTCCTAGAATATCTTTTCGACAGATGCATGATATGGGATTGGGTAAATCTCTATCATATGTATTTGTTTCCGGCTTATTCCGCAAGCCAACTCCTTTGTTTTGTTTTAAGTTGTGGTACTCGAGTTGCTTCAATGTCAAGTGTTGATTCCATACCTTATTCTAAATGGTGTTCTCATATTTCTATGTGAATACTAATCCTTCTTGATCATCGAGGTCGTCATGTTAATTCTTTTCCCAACCGGTGTGCTTCTCTTCAAGTGGATCCGATCATTTTCAACATCTGCGAGATCAATTCTAAGTTTTCTCAACGGTGCTTGCTTCATCCGTCCCAGGTTGTCTTTGTTTTCCCCGCCCTCCCACCCTTTTCGTCAAGGACTCATATATCCCTAACCAAGTACCCATTTTACTGCTGTGAAGTCTCTTCATTCTTTTCCTCAATTTTTTATCCGGTGATTTCTCATGAAGACGCTAAGGAAGCTCCAAGTTTATCATCCTTCGTTCTCTTATCTTCCCCGGTGGAATCAATTCAAGCTTTGTCGATCATATCCTTTTCCCCATTTGAAATGTTTTCCCATACCGGTGCACCTCATAATCTTTCAGTTCTTGTTATTCAATTGTTCCGGAGTGTTGAAGATATCTCAGAAGATTCGCATTTCCATTCCCAATCCGTTCAAGCTATCTGGAGATAATTATCTCATTCAAGCCATTTATTTCTACCGGTGCAATCTTTATTTCAAGCAATCATTCAACGGTGTTTCTTTTGAGTGGGCCCTAACCCACATGTCTTTTTCCAGGATCTTACCTGACTCTTCTAATTTTCCCGGAGCTATTCCCAAATTCTTTTCGAAGTTTGACGTAAGTATGAATTTCATCAGTCATATGCCTTTGTCCAAGATCTTCCAAATTCTTTTCATTGTTAGCTCAACCTTTCTAATTTTCATCCCGGAGTATGTCAACAATTCATGGTGGTGTTTCTCGTCGTCATTCTCGAATTTTTGAAGACCAAAGAAGAGTTTCCCTTAAATCTTGCTCCATTCTCTTCAAGATTCATGGTTCTAGCTTCGTGCCATCCTCATAATTGTTTTGATTGTGAGAATTCTTTTCACCCATCCGGAGCAATTCAGGAGTCTTTTCAGTTTGATTCTTCGGATCCCATCATCTCAGAATTATTCATTCCAGCTTTCAGCTCTCGTTCTCCAAATCTTACCGGTGCATCATTCAAGTATTCTATAATCAGTTCATGATCTCTCCGTTTTCATGTATCTAAATTATCTCAAGTATCTTCGTTCATTTCTAATTCCTTACGGCGATTCGTTCTTTTCCTTCTTTCATTTTCAATTCTTACGGTGGTTCGTTCAAGAGTTCTCTTCCTTCGTTATTATATAGATTCATTCGTTCTTCCCAAATCCTACCGGCGGATCGTTGAAGACCTTCCCAAGTTGAGCAATATCTCTCTTCAATCCTTTCTACGAGAATAAGTAGTATGCCAAATCCATTGCTTGTCATAAATTTAATTGGTGAAGGATGAGCATAATGTAATTCTTATTCTTGTTTCATCGAGTAAATTCAATTCCTTATTCTGGAGGTCCATCAAAATTCTTGATTTCATTTGTTCATCTTTCTTATCCGAAGCTCCAAGTTTTCTGCATTATCTCATCGCGAAGCTTCATCTTATCACTGCAAAGCTTCACCTGGTGTTTTCAACTTCTCTTTCCTTTCTTTCATCCTTTCTTTACCGGAGTTCTTATGGAGTTTCTTCATGGTGGTTCATCAAGGATTTAATTCATTCTCGAAGCGTTCTCAAGATTCTTGTTGGAAGAGCTCAAATATTCTTCTTCCTGCATTCCAAAGTGCAATTCTTTCGACCTTATCTTTTGAGGTGGTGTTATGTCATTTTGACAGTTTCATTCATGTTTCATGATTCACTTATTGTCAAGAATGAGATATTTAAATCCATCAATCTCTTCGTTGGAGTTATCTTGGTATAGATTTCACCTAAAGCCTTCCATTGGGAATGTTGCTATTTGTGGTGCTTGTCAATGATCCAAGTTATCTCTTTATCATCTTGGTGAAGAAGTTTTCATCTCCATGTTGCTCTCAATCCAATCAATTGTTTCCGTTGGTGGCAGAAGCTCACCTCATAATTTTGAGATGTTTCCATAAGCCCACTACAAGCTTATTCTTTTCGTTGTTGGTTTTCCAACAACTCCGTTATAACCTTCTTGGAAGGGTGCTTTCCAAGCTCTTTTGTGGCAGAATTGGCATTTTCTTCTCCATTCTTTATTCCAATGATCTATCTTCTATTCTTTCTTCCGGAGGCATTGCGATGTTGTGCTCTTCAACCATCACCTTGTTTTGTCAAGATCATGTTATTTTTTTGTGCTTATCCATTTAACCGAAGTGTTATGTCCTCTGCTCAAGCTCTTTCATATATCAAGTTTTGCCTCCCTTTTCAACCTAAGTGCGGTCTGAAATCTTTCTTACCCCTTGTGCCATTTTTTTCAATAGTTCCAGAGGCAGTGTTTGTTGATTTCATCAAGTATCTTTTTTTTTCTTTCATCAAGTATCCTCTCATCTTGTCAAGATCATGTTTAATTCCTTCCATTTTCAGTCGGAGTGCTGCCCAAATTATATCATTCTTATTCCTTCTCTATCTTGTTTTAACCGGAGTGGTGTCAATATCTATGTTATCACTAAACCTCTTGGTTCTCGTCGTATCCCATGTTCCTCTTTTTTAACAGAGTGTTTTCAACTTTGTTCATCTTCGTTGTTTTCTTTCTTTCATTTTGTTCAACCTCTCAAAGTTTGTGGTTTCACTCTTTTGTCAAAGAAGCAACTATGTTTTACCTCTTCCTCTTCCGTTTCTCTCCGGTGCCATCCTAGATCTCGGGACGAGATCCTCTTGTAGTGGTGGAGTGTTGTAACGCCCCGGATGCAATTTTCCATATTCGTAACTCCAATTCTTGCCTTTTCCGGAGATGCGATATTTTATTTTCGTTGTGGTTGGGTTTTGTCTGTTGTTTTGCATTGTGTTCATGTCAGGCATCTCATCTCATAGCATCATGTGCATTGCTTCGGCATTGTTTTCTTAAAAGCTGGTAGCCGTTCGTAGTTACCGTTTCTATCTTAGTCTTCGTTGACCTGTTGTCGGACCCCATTGTCTTTGTTTTCCCCTCTCGTCTAAATGCCCACCCTCTCTGTGCAGCCACCAACCCCTTGGCGCGCATCCGAAACTTCCCTGAACCCAACCCGCTCAGTCATCACCGTTGCATTCGGATCATCCCCAAACGTACGTAAGATATCTTCGTTTTATTTATTGGACTTCCTAACCTATTTTCCCGGAGCCGTTCGATCGTGATCGGGTGACTCAAAAACTCTCCTCTTTTCCTATATATGGACCCAACCCTAAAATTGAGGAGAGATGTCCCATCCATCCTCCTCGCCGCCACTCCATCAAATCCTCTCGGGATCCCCTCCCTCGATCCCGCAGCCTCCTCCCTTCCTCGTTTTCAGATCCACCCAATCCCTCCATCCCGATCCAGATCCTCTCCAACCTCCGACTAGCCTCCTCCTTCCTCGGGATCGAACCCGAGCCAACGCGTGCAGCTCCTGATCCCCTCCTCGATCCACCCATCCCCAGCGCCCGCAACCCTCCTCCTCGATCGATCCCGAGTGGGAGAGGACCCGGACGGCTCGTCCCCGCGCAGCCGCGAGGCACCGGCCTCCTCAGCTCCTCCGGCCCTGCAACAACCTCGCCGGACCACCAGATGAACCAGGCCGCCCCTCGGCTCCCCTCCGTCGTCCCTTTTTTTCCTTTCCTTCTCCCTCTCGTCTCACATCTCTCTCTCTCTGCTTGTACAGGGAGTTCCAACGCCTCGAAGCCGCAGTGCCGCCGTCGAGCCCTCTTCTGCTTCACCTGCTGCAGGGCTCCATCGCCCCTGCGTCGCCGTGCCCGTGTCCAGCAGATGAGCACCGCCGACCTCCTTCGTCTCGTCCCAGCGTCGGACGTGGAGCCGCGACTCCCGCCGAACCTCCTCCCTGCCCGAGGCTGCTGCCTCCCCGTCGTCTTCGCGTCCTCACGCCGGCGTCCCAGCCACCTGGACCGTGCCTCGTCGTCCCGAGCAGGAACGCTCGTCCTCGTCTCTCTCGACGCCCGTTGCCCCTCGTCGGAGCTCCTCTCCAGCACGCCGCCGTTGAGCGCCACCGCAGCAGCAGCCCCAGGCGAGCCCCCGTCGCGCGCCTCTCCTTCCCTTGCTCCTCATCTCGGACTCATCTCTTTCTCTCTCTCCTTACTGGACAGGAAAACGCCATGGCCGCCCCTGAGCTCCGTCCGCGCCGTCGTTGCCCGGATCCGGCGCCGGCCAGCCGGATCCTCCCCGTCTCCACCTCGCCGGCCTTCCCTGCATCCTGCTGCGGCTCGACCTCCGCGCCAAGTCCCTCACCCCTTCGCCTCGCTCGCCGGAGCTCTGGTCCAGGTGCCGCCCGCAGCTCTGCATCGAGCAGAGGATGAGCAGCTCGCCCGCTCTCCCCGTTGACCGCGCGCCTGGGCTGCCTCCCCTCCAGCGCCAAGGCCCATCGCCCTTCCAGCCTCCCTCTCCACTGAACCGGCCCAAGGCCCATGGGTGAGCAGCCCCCTCCAGACCCCCCCTCCTGTGCACTGTTGGGCCAATCGGTTTCGGCCTACGTAGGTTTTTTTTAGCATCTGTGAATTTGTCTAATTATCCAGCGATTTACTGAGTTTCGTGAAAACCCCTGTTCATCATGCATATAATAACTTTTAACGATTGCATCATATGTAAAAACTTTATATATGTAAAATGGTTAGAAAATTGTGTAGATTAATAATATGCCACTTTCATCTATGTTAAAATGTTTAACATGCTGTTTGTGTTTATTTTGCATAATGCCATGTTAAAATGATTTATTTCATAACTAAATAACCATAGCTCCATTTTAAATAAACTTTATATGTAAATGGGGTGGAAAAATGCATAGATTAACGTGGTGCACTTTATTTTCCTGTTTAACAACAATAAAATATGGTTTAGGGCAGAACAGTACCAAATTCATTATTTTCATATGGGGATTTTCCGGAATTGTTGTTTGTTGCTTCCGGCCTCATTTAAACTTGCCTAGATAGGTAGTTTCATCATGCTTCACCTCTTGCCATGTTTAACAACATTTAATATTGTTGTGTACCTAAAGGAGAGCGAACTAAATAATTGATGTGGTGTTTTGTCAATATGCAACTCGTTGCATATTGAGCTCCACTTAACTTGTAGTGTTGTTTGTGCATATTGCCATGCCATGCATATTTAAACCGGACATGCATCATACTTGATTGTGCATCATGCCATGTTTATGTGATGGTTGTTTACTATGTTGTTTGTTTCTTTCCGGGTTGCTTCTCTCGTTAGCTTCGGTTTCGTTCCGGAGTTGTGAGGATTCGTTCGACTTCGTCCGTTTGTCTTCTTCATGGATTCGTTCTTCTTCCTTGCGGGATTTCAGGCAAGATGACCATACCCTTGAAATCACTTCTATCTTTGCTTGCTAGATGCTCGCTCTTTTGCTATGCCTATGCTACGATGCCTACCACTTGCTATATCATGCCTCCCATATTGCCATGTCAAGCCTCTAACCATCCTTTCCTAGCAAACCGTTGTTTGGCTATGTTACCGCTTTGCTCAGCCCCTCTTATAGCGTTGTTAGTTGCAGGTGAAGATGAAGTTTGTTCCTTGTTGGAACATGGAGATGTTGTTCTTTGTTGGAACATGCTTACTTGTTGGGATATCACAATATATCTTATTTAATTAATGCATCTATATACTTGGTAAAGGGTGGAAGGCTCGGCCTTATGCAGTGTTTTGTTCCTCTTGCCGCCCTAGTTTTCCGTCATACCGGTGTTATGTTCCCGGATTTTGCGTTCCTTACGGTTGGGTGATTTATGGGACCCCTTGACAGTTCGCTTTGAATAAGACTCCTCCGGCAAGGCCCAACATTGGTTTTACCATTTGCCACCTAAGCCTTTTTTCCCTTGGGTTCTGCAGACTCAAGGGTCATCTTTATTTTAACCCCGGGCCGGTGCTCCTTCGAGTGTTGGTCCAAACCGTCGACCGCCGGTGTACCAGGGCAACTCTGGGCTCGCCTATCGGAAGTTTGGACAATCCGGTGTGCCCTAAGAGCGAGATATGTGCAGCTCCTATCAGGATTTGTCGGCACATTAGGCGGCTTTGCTGGTCTTGTTTTATTGCTGTCAAAATGTCTTGTAGTCCGGGATTCGAGATCGATCGGGTCTTCGGTAGAAGGAATATCCTTCGTTGACCGTGAGAGCTTATAATGGGCTAAGTTGGGACACCCCTGCAGGGTATTATCTTTCGAAAGCCGTGCCCGCGGTTATGAGGCAGATGGGAATTTGTTAATGTACGGTTGTAGAAAACCCGAAGTTGATCTTAATTAAAATACATCAACCGCGTGTGTAACCGTGATGGTCTCTTCTCGGCGGACCCGGGAAGTGAACACGGTGTTGGAGTTATGCTTGACGTAGGTTGTTCTAGGATCATTTCTTGATCATAGTTGTTCGACCGTGCTTTTGCCTTCTCTTCTCGCTCTCATTTGTGTATGTTAGACACCAGATATGCTAGTCGCTTGCTGCAGCTCCACCTCACAACCCTGTCCTACCTATAAGCTTAAATAGTCTTGATCTCGCGGGTGTGAGATTGCTGAGTCCCCGTGACTCACAGATACTTCCAAAACCAGTTTGCAGGTGCCGATGAAACCATGGAGGTGACGCACCCGAGCTCAAGGAGGAGCTCGATGAAGATCTTGTTCATTGTGTTGTTTCGTTTCAGTTGATCGAGAGTGGAGCCAGTTGGGACGATCGGGGATCTGTGTAGCATTTGGGGTAGTCTTCTTTTATTTTGGTTCCATAGCCGGACCTTGTTTGTATCTGTATGATGTAATGCTTTACTCATGTATTGTGTGAAGTGGCGATTGTAAGCCAACTATGTATCTCTTTCCCTTATGTATTACATGGGTTGTGTGAAGATTACCTCACTTGCGACATTGCTTTCAATGCGGTTATGCCTCTAAGTCGTGCTTCGACACGTGGGAGATATAGCCGCATCGAGGGCGTTACAGTTTAGCTAGAGCTTTTCCAAATGTCAAGTATCATTTCCTTAGACCATGAGATTGTGCAACTCCCGAATACTGTAGGAGTGCTTTGGGTGTGCCAAACGTCACAACGTAACTGGGTGACTATAAAGGTACACTACGGGTATCTCCGAAAGTGTCATTGGGTTGGTACGAATCGAGGCTGGGATTTGTCACTCCATATGACGGAGAGGTATCTGGGCCCACTCGGTAATGCATCATCATAATGAGCTCAATGTGACCCAGTGTCTGGTCACAGGATCATGCATTACGGTACGAGTAAAGTGACTTGACGGTAACGAGATTAAACGAGGTATTGGGATACCGACGATCGAGTCTCGGGAAAGTAACGTACCGATTGACAAAGGGAATTGTATACGGGGTTGCTTGAATCCTCGACATTGTGGTTCATCCGATGAGATCATCGAGGAGCGTGTGGGAGCCAACATGGGTATCCAGATCCCGCTGTTGGTTATTGACCGGAGAGGCGTCTCGGTCATGTCTGCATGTCTCCTGAACCCGTAGGGTCTACACACTTAAGGTTCGGTGACACTAGGGTTGTATAGATATGAGTATGCAGTAACCCGAAAATTGTTCGGAGTCCCGGATGAGATCCCGGACGTCACGAGGAGTTCCGGAATGGTCTGGAGGTGAAGAATTATATATAGGAAGTGCAGTTTCGCCATCGGGAAAATTTCAGGGTCACGGTATTGTCTGGGACCACGGAAGGGTCGGGGTCCACCGGTGGGGCCACCTATCCGGAGGGCCCGTGGGCTGAAGTGTGGAGGAACCAGCCTGGTGGGCTGGTGTGCCCCTTGGGCCCCCCCTGCGCCTAGGGTTGGAAACCCTAGGGTGGGGGCGCCTCCACTTGCCTTGGGGGGCAAGCCCCCCCTTGGCCGCCGCCCCCCCTTGGAGATCTCATCTCCTAGGGCCGGCGCCCCCCTAGGGGGCCTATATAAAGAGGGGGGGGGTGGGGAGGGAGGGCAGCCGCACCCATGCTCTTGGCGCCTCCCTTCCCCCTTGCTACACCTCTCCCTCTCGTAGAAGCTCGGCGAAGCTCTGCCGAGATCACTGCTGCATCCACCACCACGCCGTCGTGCTGCTGGATCTCCGTCAACATCTCCTCCCCCCTTGCTGGATCAAGAAGGAGGAGACATCTTCCTCAACCGTGCGTGTGTTGAACGCGGAGGTGCTGTCCGTTCAGCACTAGGATCATCGGTGATTTGGATCACGACGAGTACGACTCCCTCAACCCCGTTCTCTTGAACGCTTCCGCTCGCGATCTACAAGGGTATGTAGATGCACTCCTTTCGCTCGTTGCTAGATGAACTCATAGATTGATCTTGGTGAAAGTGTAGAATTTTTTTATTTTCTGCAACGTTCTCCAACAGTGGCATCATGAGCTAGGTCTATGCGTAGTTCTCTTTGCACGAGTAGAACACAATTTGTTGTGGGCGTAGATGTTGTCAACTTTCTTGCCACTACTAGTCTTATTTTGCTTCAGCGGTATTGTGGGATTAAGCGCCCGGACCGACCTTACGTACTCTTCGTGAGACAGGTTCCACCGGTCGACATGCACTAGTTGCATAAGGTGGCTAGCGGGTGTCTGTCTCTCCCACTTTAGTTGGAGCGGATTCGATGAAAAGGGTCCTTATGAAGGGTAAATAGAAGTTGACAAATCACGTTGTGGCTTTTACGTAGGTAAGAAAACGTTCTTGCTAGAACCCTATTGCAGCCACGTAAAACATGCAACAACAATTAGAGGACGTCTAACTTGTTTTTGCAGCATGTGATTGTGATGTGATATGGCCAAAAGTTGTGGTGAATGATATATATGTGATGTATGAGATCATGTTCTTGTAATAGGAATCACGACTTGCATGTCGATGAGTATGACAACCGGCAGGAGCCATAAGAGTTGTCTTAATTATTGTATGACCTGCGTGTCATTGAGAAACGCCATGTAAATTACTTTACTTTATTGCTAAACGCGTTAGCCATAGTAGTAGAAGTAATAGTTGGCGAGCAACTTCATGGAGACACGATGATGGAGATCATGGTGTCATGCCGGTGACGAAGATGATCATGGAGCCACAAAGATGGAGATCAAAGGAGCTATATGATATTGGCCATATCATGTCACTATTTGATTGCATGTGATGTTTATCATGTTTTTGCATCTTGTTTACTTAGAACAACGGTAGTAAATAAGATGATCCCTCATAATAATTTCAAGAAAGTGTTCCCCCTAACTGTGCACCGTTGCGAAAGTTCGTTGTTTCGAAGCACGACGTGATGATCGGGTGTGATAGATTCTAACGTTCACATACAACGGGTGTAAGACAGATTTACACACGCATAAAAACTTAGGTTAACTTGACGAGCCTAGCATGTACAGACATGGCCTCGGAACAAAAGAGACCGAAAGGTCGAACATGAGTCATATGGAAGATACGATCAACATGGAGATGTTCACCGATGATGACTAGTCCGTCTCACGTGATGATCGGACACGGCCTAGTTGACTCGGATCATGTATCACTTAGATGACTAGAGGGATGTCTAATCTGAGTGGGAGTTCATTAAATAATTTGATTAGATGAACTTAATTATCATGAACTTAGTCTAAAAACCTTTGCAAAATGTCTTGTAGATCAAATGGCCAACGCTCATATCCACCTCAACTTCAACGCGTTCCTAGAGAAAACCAAGCTGAAAGATGATGGCAGCAACTATACGGATTGGGTCCGGAACCTGAGGATCATCCTCATAGCTGCAAAGAAAGATTATGTCTTAGAAGCACCGCTAGGTGAAGCTCCCATCCCAGAGAACCAAGATGTTATGAACGCTTGGCAGTCTCGTGCTAATGATTACTCCCTCGTTCAGTGCGGCATGCTTTACAGCTTAGAACCGGGGCTCCAAAAGCGTTTTGAGCAACACGGAGCATATGAGATGTTCGAAGAGCTGAAAATGGTTTTCCAAGCTCATGCCCGGGTCGAGAATATGAAGTCTCCGACAAGTTCTTCAGTTGTAAGATGGAGAAAATAGTTCTGTCAGTGAGCACATACTCAAAATGTCTGGGTTGCACAACCACTTGACTCAGCTGGGAGTTAATCTCCCGGATGACGCGGGTATTGACAGAATCCTCCAGTCGCTTCCACCGAGCTACAAGAGCTTTGTGATGAACTTCAATATGCAGGGGATGGAAAAGACCATTCCTGAGGTATATTCAATGCTGAAATCAGCGGAGGTAGAAATCAATAAGGAACATCAAGTGTTGATGGTGAATAAAACCACTAAGTTCAAGAAAGGCAAGGGTAAGAAGAACTTCAAGAAGGACGGCAAGGGAGTTGCCGCGCCCGGTAAGCCAGTTGCTGGGAAGAAGTCAAAGAATGGACCCAAGCCTGAAACTGAGTGCTTTTATTGCAAGGGAAGCGGACACTGGAAGCGGAGCTGCCCCAAGTACTTAGCGGAAAAGAAGGCTGGCAACACTAAAGGTATATGTGATATACATGTAATTGATGTGTACCTTACCAGTACTCGTAGTAGCTCCTGGGTATTTGATACCGGTGCCGTTGCTCATATTTGTAACTCAAAGCAGGAGCTGCGGAATAAGCGGGGACTGGCAAAGGACGAGGTGACGATGCACGTCGGGAATGGTTCCAAGGTCGATGTGATCGCCGTCGGCACGCTACCTCTGCATTTACCTACGGGATTAGTTTTAAACCTCAATTATTGTTATTTAGTGCCAGCTTTGAGCATGAACATTGTATCTGGATCTCGTTTAATACGAGATGGCTACTCATTTAAATCCGAGAATAATGCTTGTTCTATTTATATGAGAGATATGTTTTATGGTCATGCCCCGATGGTCAATGATTTATTCTTAATGAATCTCAAACGTGATGTTACACATATTCATAGTGTGAATACCAAAAGATGTAAAGTTGATAACGATAGTCCCACATACTTGTGGCTTCGCCGCCTTTGGTCACATTGGTGTCAAGCGCATGAAGAAGCTCCATGCTGATGGACTTTTAGAGTCTCTCGATTATGAATCATTTGACACATGCGAACCATGCCTCATGGGCAAAATGACCAAGACTCCGTTCTCCGGAACAATGGGCGAGCAACCAACTTATTGGAAATCATACATCTTGATGTGTGCGGTCCAATGAGCGTTGAGGCTCATGGAGGATATCGTTATGTTCTCACTCACCGATGACTTGAGTAGATATGGGTATGTCTACTTGATGAAACACAAGTCCGAGACCTTTGAAAAGTTCAAGGAATTTCAGAATGAGGTAGAGAATCAACGTGACCGAAAAATAAAGTTCTTACGATCAGATCGTGGAGGAGAATATTTAAGTCATGAATTTGGTACGCACTTGAGGAAATGTGGAATCGTTTCACAACTCACGCCGCCTGGAACACCTCAGCGTAAAGGTGTGTCCGAACGTTGTAATCGCACTTTATTGGATATGGTGCGATCTATGATGTCTCTTACCGATTTACCGCTATCATTTTGGGGATACGCTCTAGAGACATGTACATTCACTTTAAATAGGGCACCGTCTAAATCCGTTGAGACGACACCGTATGAATTATGGTTTGGGAAGAAACCCAAGCTATCGTTTCTAAAAGTTTGGGGATGCGATGCTTATGTCAAGAAACTTCAACCTGAAAAGCTCGAACCCAAGTCGGAAAAATGCGTCTTCATAGGATACCCTAAGGAAACCATTGGGTATACCTTCTACCTCAGATCCGAAGGCAAGATCTTTGTTGCCAAGAACGGGTCCTTTCCGGAGAAATAGTTTCTCTCGAGAGAAGTAAGTGGGAGGAAAGTGGAACTTGATGAAGTACTACCTCTTGAACCGATGAAGTAGCGCAGCTCAGGAAGATGTTCCTGTGGTGCCAGCACCAACTGAAGAGGAAGTTAATGATGATGATCAAGGTACTTCGGATCAAGTTACTACTGAACTTCGTAGGTCCACGAGGACACGTTCCACACCAGAGTGGTATGGCAACCCTGTCCTAGAAATCATGTTGTTAGACAACGGTGAACCTTCGAACTATGAAGAAGCGATGGTGGGCCCAGATTCCAACAAATGGCTTGAAGCCATGCAATCCGAGATAGGATCCATGTATGAAAACGAAGTATGGACTTTGACAGACTTGCCCGATGATCGGCGAGTGATAGAAAACAAATGGATCTTTAAGAAGAAGACGGACGCGAATGGTAATGTTACCATCTATAAAGCTCGACTTGTCGCTAAGGGTTATCGACAAGTTCAAGGGGTTGACTATGATGAGACTTTCTCTCCCGTAGCGAAGCTGAAGTCCGTCCGAATCAATTTAGCAATTGCCACATACTATGATTATGAGATATGGCAAATGGACGTCAAAACGGCATTCCTTAACGGCCATCTTAAGGAAGAACTGTATATGATGCAGCCGGAAGGTTTTGTCGATCCCGAGAATGCTAACAAGGTATGCAAGCTCCAACGATCCATTTATGGGCTGGTGCAAGCATCTCGGAGTTGGAACATTCTCTTTGATGAGATGATCAAAGCGTTTGGGTTTATGCAGACTTATGGAGAAGCCTGCGTTTACAAGAAAGTGAGTGGGAGCTCTGTAGCATTTCTCATATTATATGTAGATGACATACTTTTGATGGGAAATGATATAGAACTTTTGGACAACATTAAGGCCTACTTGAATAAGTGTTTTTCAATGAAGGACCTTGGAGAAGCGGCTTACATATTAGGCATCAAGATCTATAGGGATAGATCGAGACGCCTCATATGTCTTTCACAAAGCACATACCTTGATAAGATATTGAAGAAGTTCAGTATGGATCAGTCCAATAAAGGGTTCTTGCCTGTATTGCAAGGTGTGAGATTGAGCTCGGCTCAATGCCCGACCACGATAGAAGATAAAGAAGAGATGAGTGTCATCCCCTATGCCTCAGCCATAGGGTCTATTATGTATGCCATGCTGTGTACCAGACCTGTTGTGAACCTTGCCGTAAGTTTGGTAGGAAGGTACCAAAGTAATCCCGACAAGGAACACTGGATAGCGATCAAGAACATCCTAAAGTACCTGAAAAGGACTAAGGATATGTTTCTCGTTTATGGAGGTGACGAAGAGCTCGTCGTAAAGGGTTACGTTGACGCTAGCTTCGACACAGATCTGGATGACTCTAAGTCACAGACCGGATACATGTATATTTTGAATGGTGGGGCAGTAAGCTGGTGCAGTTGCAAGCAAAGCGTCGTGGTGGGAGCTACATGTGAAGCAGAGTACATGGCAGCCTCGGAGGCATCGCATGAAGCAATCTAGGTGAAGGAGTTCATCACCGACCTAGGAGTCATACCCAATGCGTCGGGGCCGATCGCACTCTTCTGTGACAACACTGGAGCTATTGCACTTGCCAAGGAGCCCAGGTTTCACAAGAAGGCCAGGCACATCAAGCGTCGCTCCAACTCCATACGTGAAAATGTTCAAGATGGAGACATAGATATTTGTAAAGTACATACGGACCTGAATGTAGCAGATCCGTTGACTAAACCTCTCCCTAGGGCAAAACATGATCAACACCAGAACTCTATGGGTGTTCAATTCATCACAATGTAACTAGATGATTGACTCTAGTGCAAGTGGGAGACCGTTCGAAATATGCCCTAGAGGCAATAATAAAATGGTTATTATTATATTTCTTTGTTCATGATAATAGTCTATTATTCATGCTATAATTGTGTTATCCGGAAATCGTAATACACGTGTGAATACATAGACCACAACGTGTCCCTAGTAAGCCTCTAGTTGACTAGCTCGTTGATCAACAGATAGTCATGGTTTCCTGACTATGGACATTGGATGTCATTGATAACGGGATCACATCATTGGGAGAATGATGTGATGGACAAGACCCAATCCTAAGCATAGCTCAAAGATCGTGTAGTTCGTTCAGCTAGAGCTTTTCCAAATGTCAAGTATCATTTCCTTAGACCATGAGATTGTGCAACTCCGGATACCGTAGAAGTGCTTTGGGTGTGCCAAGCGTCCTGGCGTAAGCGGGTGACTATAAAGGTTCACTACGGGTATCTCCGAAAGTGTCTCATTGGGTTGGCACGAATCGAGGCTGGATTTGTCACTCCATATGACGGAGAGGTATCTCTGGGCCCTTTCGGTAATGCATCATCATAATGAGCTCAATATGACCAAGTGTCTGGTCACGGGATCATGCATTACAGATGCGAGTAAAGTGACTTGCGGTAACAAGATTAAGCGAGGTATTGGGATACCGACGATCGAGTCTCGGGCAAGTAACGTACCGATTGACAAAGGTAATTGTATACGGGGTTGCTTGAATCCTCGACATAGTGGTTCATCCGATGAGATCATCGAGGAGCATGTGGGAGCCAACATGGGTATCCAGATCCCACTATTGGTTATTGACCTGAGAGGCGTCTCGGTCATGTCTGCATGTCTCCCGAACCCGTAGGGTCTACACACTTAAGGTTCGGTGATGCTAGGGTTGTATAGATATGAGTATGCAGTAACCCGAAAGTTGTTCGGAGTCCCGGATGAGATCCCGGACGTCACGAGGAGTTCCGGAATGGTCCGGATGTGAAGAATTATATATAGGAAGTGCAGTTTCGGCCATCGGGAAAGTTTCGGGGGTCACCGGTATTGTACCGGGACCACCGGAAGGGTCCCGGGGGTCCATCGGGTGGGGCCACCTATCCCGAAGGGCCCCATGGTCTGAAGTGGGGAGGGGAACCAGCCCCTGGTGGGCTGGTGCGCCCCCCCTTGGGACCCCCCTGCGCCTAGGGTTGGAAACCCTAGGGTGGGGGGCGCCTCCACTTGCCTTGGGGGGCAAGCCACCCCTTGGCCGCCGCCCCCCTTGGAGATCTCATCTCCTAGGGCCCGCGCCCCCCTAGGGGCCTATATAAGAGGGGGAGGAGGGCAGCCGCACCCATGCTCTTGGCGCCTCCCTTCCCCTTGCTACACCTCTCCCTCTTGTAGAAGCTCGTGGCTCTGCCGAGATCATCTGCATCCACCACCACGCCGTCGTCTGCTGGATCTCCGTCAACCTCTCCTCCCCCTTGCTGGATCAACAAGGAGGAGACATCTTCCTCAACCGTGCGTGTGTTGAACGCGGGGGTGCTGTCCGTTCAGCACTAGGATCATCGGTGATTTGGATCACGACGAGTACGACTCCCTCAACCCCGTTCTCTTGACCGCTTCCGCTCGCGATCTACAAGGTATGTAGATGCACTCCTTTCTCTCGTTGCTAGATGAACTCATAGATTGATCTTGGTGAAAGTGTAGAAATTTTTTATTTTCTGCAACGTTCCCCAACAAGGCGCTCCTGAGAGGCGGCTTGGTTGAGCCCTGATATGTCGATGCAGACGCGCAGCCCACCATCCTCGCCTGGATGGGGAGCTACGGCGGGTAAGCAGAGGCTGCCACTCATGACTCTTGACTCCTGCAGCTCCTGAATGATCTTGCTGACGAACTCTTGAGGGTTTGGCCCTCCTTGCCTTGCTCCTTCTTGAGGGAAACGTGCCTTGAAACACGCCTCCATGTGGTGCCCGAGCGCCTCCCTTGTGATCTTAGCAAAGTCGGTGGCCCTCCAGGAGAGAGCCCCCGAGCCTTGCTCGAGGAGGGCACCGGGCGCGCCTTCCTATGCGACAGAGGGAGGTGCCCCCTGAACAGGCGCGGATCCTGAGGGGCCTGCCTCCCGAGGGGTCGGGACAGGCGATGTCTTCTTCTTCTTAGGAGCAGCCTCGGGAAGCCTCCCGCTCCTGTGATCTGGGTGTTCAATTGATGCGGCTTGGAAAGCATGCTCCAGGGAACACACCGCATCTCTCTCTTCACAAGGCACCGTGATGACTCCACCGCTTCCTGGCATCTTGAGGACGTTGTAGCCATGATGGGTCACAGCCATGAACTTGGCCAGGGCTGGGTACCCGAGGATGGCGTTGTACAGCAGGCGAATGTGAGCGACGTCGAAGTCAATGAGCTCGGTGCGGTAGTTGTCGCGTGTCCCGAAGGTGACAGGAAGGCGGACCTGCCCTATCGGAACCGTGGAACCATCAGTGACTCCGGAAAAAGGCTTGGTTGGCCGAAGATGATTGTATGGCACTTGGAGATTGTTGAATGTCTCGACGGACAGGACACTGAGCCCTGCTCCGCCATCGATGAGGGTCCTGGTGACTTGCACATTGCTGATGATTGGGGAACAAAGTATCGGGAGGACTCCGGCTGTGGCTGCGCACTTGAGCTGATCCGCTGAGCTGAATGTGATGGCACACGCTGACCACCTGAGGGGGCGTGTGGCTTCGAGCCTGGGGAGGACTGCATTCACTTCGTGGGCGAACTGCTTGAAGATGTGCTGAGAGGCTGGGGCTTGAGCTCTGCCCAGGATGCAAGCGATTGCCCGCGGCTCCTGGAAGCCCCCAGCCCCCTCATCCTGATGATTGTCTTCGTTTCTCCTTGGCTGCGGTGGTAGAGGAGGGAGGCCTGCGTTGCCTTGTGGGTGATCCTCGCGAGGCTGATCCCTCCAGCCTCCCTCGCGAGGCGGGTCCCTCCAACCTCCCTCGCGAGGCTGATCTTGCCAGCGTTCCTCGCGAGGTCGGTCACGCCACCCTTGGCGAGGGCCACGGTCTTCCCATCGTCCTCCACCTCTTTTCCTCCTCCTCGGCCATAGCCCCGGTCGCTGCGCTCGGGGCGTCGGCCGGCACGCACGTCCCGCACGGCCCTGAGCTCTTGGTATTCGTTGGTGTTGTGGGCGTGGAGGTCATGGTACACGCAGTACCGACTGCCCTTGGATGACTCAGGCTGATCCCTTCCTCGCTTGGTGTCCGGCTCTGCTGCAAGCACGACAGCCCCCTTGCGCTTCACGTCCTTGACCTTGGGCTTCTTCTCTTCTGGGTCGGCAGCCGGTAGCTCGAGAAGGGAAAGGCGTCCTTCCTCAGCCCTGGCGCACTTGGTCGCCAAGTTGAACAGCTCCAGGGATGTGCACAGGTGTCGGTGTCAAAACCGGCGGATCTTGGGTAGGGGGTCCCGAACTGTGCGTCTAGGCGGATGGTAACAAGAGACAAGGGACACGATGTTTTTACCCGTGTTGGGCCCTATCGATGGAGGTAATACCCTACTCACGCTTGATTAATATTGATGATATGGGTAGTACAAGAGTAGATCTACCACGAGATCGAGAGGCTAAACCCTAGAAGCTAGCCTATGGTATGATTGTTGTTCGTCCTATGGACTAAAACCCTTCGGTTTATATAGACACGAATAGGGTTAGGGTTACAGAGTCGGTTACAATGGTAGGAGATCTACATATCCGTATCGCCAAGCTTGCCTTCTATGCCAAGGAAAGTCCCATCCGGACACGGGGCGAAGTCTTCAATCTTGTATCTTCATAGTCCGGGGTCCGATAGCGGTGATAGTTCGCTATCCGGACACCCCTAATCCAGACTCCTCAAGAGCCTGAACCAGGCTTCAATGACGACGAGTCCGACGCGCATATTGTCTTCGCATTGCAAGGCGGGTTCCTCCTCGAATACATCATAGAAGATTTCGAACACAAGGATAGTGTCCGGCTCTGCAAAACAAGTTCCACATACCACCATAGAGAGAATAATTTTTGCACAGATCTGCTGACGTATTCCGCGGCGTGACATCACACCACGGCCAGGCCTTTATTCGTTTTTTACTGTCCCACCTCAGCACGTTTATCGAGGCGGTTTCCTTGGCACGTCTTATCAAAGCGTAGATCGTGCCCCCTTATTTCGGGATTCTCATCAATACGGACGTGGGTAACCCAACCGTGCCCGTTGGCACGCCTCCTCTATCGAAGGCGAGTCCTAATCGACCACGGGGAGGGCTCTTGGTATTCAACCTCTTTATAATGAGACCAAGGCCCTCTTCTTTTTCCACCCTCCATCGAGTTCGCCTCGCGCTTCGAGTTCTAACACCCAAAGCTTCAGATTTAGGCGCCCGGACCTTCGACGATGTCGGCTCCGACCAGCTCGCCGATGGATGTCTTCTTCCGTCACGAAGAATATGTGATAAAGCTGCGAGACGCCAGGTATCTAACCGGCGAGATTTCGCATAGGCTGCCTGCTCCAGGGCAGGTCATTCCCACTCCCGAGCCCGCCGAGAGTGTGGTGTTCGTGTCTCACTTCCTTCGGGTTTAGGCTTCCGACGGATCCCTTTGTGCGAGGGCTCATGTTTTATTATGGGCTGGATTTCCATGACTTGAATCCGAGTCTATCCTCCATATCTCGTCATTCATTGTCGTATGTGAAGCCTTCCTCCATATTACCCTCACTTTGGATTGTGGCTCAAGACCTTCAAGGTGGAGCCAAGATGATCGAGGGCAACAAGCGAGTCGGAGGGGCGGTCATAAGCAAGTGTCTTGATGCTCCGTGGTCCGAGGGCTCTTTTCAAGAGGAGCTTGGTTTGTGGCAACGGGAGTGGTTTTATATCACCGCTCTGGGGGCACCAAATGGGTGGCGCCACCGCCTTCCTGGCCAGTCCACCACAACGGCTGGCATCATGGGTCAACGGGGGCTCGACTGGGGGCCATCCAAGGACGTTCCTCTGTTGCAGGGCCGTATTCGAGACCTCCAAGAAAGAGAGATCAATCTGGTCGTGGCGACGCAGGTTATGCTGATTCGGCGCCTTCTGCCCTGCAAACGTCGCCCCCTCCTTTTGTGGGAGTTTAATCCGGAGGGACCACGAGCTCTCCAACACTTTATGGGCGCGACGCCCAAGGAGATGTACAAACTTTTCTTTGGATCACAAGAGAAGTGTCCGGACTTGACCGAGGACGCAGGTCTAAGCTGCAATCACCCACATACTCAAGTAAGTAACCCTGTAACCGGACAGGCTGTTCATTCATTTATCATATATATGCCTTTTAGGGAGCCGTTTCTTGAATAGGAGTGGATAGCCAAGGCAAAGTTGATAAGGTGTCCGGCTCCCCTCCCAGAGACCACGCCGGATCCCATCTGACCAAGATGTTGAAGGCGCGCCTTTTAAAGAAGGCGAAGGGGAGCAGGAAGCAAGCGCCTCCGCCAAGGAGGCTTTCAAGGAAGAGGGATCAGGATCCTCCTCCAAGGGGAGAAGAGGACCGCTCAAGACCCGAAGCCAAGGCCTCAAAATGGGGAAAGAAGTCTTCGTCCGAAAGTCCGTGGCGGGAAGTATCCCAGCCGCACTATTTCCCCAAAGGATCAGCCCTCAATGAGCCGTAAGTAAAAAGAAGGGGTCCTGTGAATAAAGAACATCCCTGTGTTTATTTCAAGATAGCGAAATTGTACCTTGTAGTTCGGATCTCAGCCCTTCTCAGAGCTTCGTCTTGGGGATCTTCGTCCGGAGATGATAGAGAGCTAAACGCCTCCACCTATCGCGCCTTCGTGCGGTAGGCGACCCTGAAGTGTCGCCACGGAGAGTTTCCCGAGTCCAGCAGGTCGGACGGTCCGCGCCAATCGGGCGCGGCGGTCGGAGGAGTCAAGGACCTGCTCGGGCGGCGTATATCTCGAAGATCACCGTGCGCTAATGTCTCAGATAATTGAAAGAATTGCATCCGCTGGGAGCGGATTGCATGAAGCCGCCAAGTTCTTCGACGGGTTTGAGGTCTGAAAAAAGGATGTACCTTCGACAGTTATGCATATAGAATCGCCAGTATAGATAGTAGCCCCTGAGACTCGGTATGCTGTCACAACTGACAGCGTGCCGAGGATCATAATCTCAGTACTAACATGTCGCCATTCCTATGTAGGTGGCGGGGCGTCCGGTGGTTAGCCGGACTGATGAATTTGCCGAACTAAAGCGGCAACTTGACGTGGCGGATGCGGACATCACGCTTGTTAATAAGCTTGACGAGTCACAAGGTATGCGACTTCTGCGGACACCGGTAAGGGAGCTTGACGCCCATGCCTTACAACATGTATGCTTAATGCAGATGGTGCAGCTGCTATGGAGAGCCTTGGCGGAGCTTCGCCCAAGCCAAGGAGCAAGCGGAAAAAGTGATGCGGCTGCTTTAAAGGCGGCCGCAGAGCTAAAAGCCGAACAGGCTGCTCATTTGCCAAGCAAGAAAGAGATGGCCGATATGGCCGTGAAATTGAAGAATGCTAGACTGTTGCGAGCTTCTTGAAAAAGAAGATCGAGTGAAACAAGAGGACCTGAAAAAGGCCACCACCGAGGCCAAGGATACTCGCTCTGCGATGAGAGCTATGAAGGAGGAGCTACGTCAGGCCGAAGATATTGCGGCTGGAAAGCCCTTTCTGCTGCGGAGGAAATTCATGGATCCTAAGTACGCTCAATTGGATAGGCTGTGGGGTGCGGAGGATGCTTATCTGGACTTGGCGGCGAGTCATGCAGACGCGCTGAACACTTCCGAGGTCAAAAGGATCACGGAATGGAAGAGCTTTTTTGGTCGCAGTTCCATAGTCCGAAGCGCCCACTTTCGCTAACCGATCGTTTGGCCGAATGGGCGGAGCTGAATAGGTTGTCCGGACTTGCCATGAAGGCTGTCGTGACTCATTTGTGGCGAAAAGCCCCAAGTCAAGAGTTATTTTGGCTTGATGCAACAGTTCCTTGGTGCGGTGCCGCATATCGATGCAATGAAGCGGTCAAGATGCATAGAGGGAGCGCGGATGGCTCTTGCCCGTGTCAAGACATACTAGGCGGAGATGAAGGCCACCGACGTTGCATCCCAAGATTCGGACGAAGCCAGTACCGCCGAGCACTATTTTGAGGAAGTCTGCAGGCGCTTGTTTAATAGAGACGCGAGTGCTCAAGGATATTATGTTTAAATGACATGTATGATTTGTGAAAACAATGTTTCAATGTAATATATGAGTTTTTATACTTGTGCGTTCAAGTATTAAACGCGCCTGGCGGCCGTTGATGTATATGTGTATATAACCCGAAAGATGGCAGTCTTGAATTTCACGCACATAGTGCGGGGGTGTTTGCAAAAAGGCGCATTTTCACACTTAATCCAACGTCTTGGTCCTGTGAAGGAGGTGATAGCATAGCAAACTAGGCAACCGGACTATAATGCTTTATCACTTTCACTTAGCCATAGGAGCTCGATGGTGGGGCTACTATATAGCCCCTAGGGGCACCGCGCTCTTCCGAATTCGGGGCGCGTATGTGCCTGACCGGGAAACAGCCCTTCGTCAATGCAGGGGAATTCTAAACATTCCGCTGGGTCATCGAGTGGTTGACCAGTCTCACGCTATATTATGACAGTCAGTTTTAGCTTTCTCCACTGAGGTGCTCAACCCAGCTCAACCGGGGCACAATCGCAGTGGTTCTCCCAGTGCTACCTTAGCCGATATAACGGAACGTAAGGTAGCAAAACATGGGAGCCGGGCAAACCCAACATTTTACCAAAGACATGATTCGGAGCTGATGCATATAAGGCCTAACTCAAGACGCCGAACACTCCCTAAGGTATTCGGTCTTTATGAAAACGGGTAGAATAATGCCCTAAGCCCCTGGTGTCCAGGTACGCGCAAAAATTCTGGTGCGGCCGATGCCAAAACGCCAGCCTCCTCCTCGGTTATAGTAAGAAACCGGGGGATGTGTATCAACAAGAGACAGTAAAAAAGGTTTACGCAGGGTCTTAATCTGAAAAGAATCCTTGCGACGGGTCCCTGCTGCACGTCTGCGCTTTGTGTCTCCGCAGCCGTATCACGGACGGGTGTAGCACGGTGTTCATCTGTAAAAGAGAAGACTTAGTTGAAAAGAAAAAATATCGTGCGAGAGATGTACTTTATATTAAATAAACAGAGTACGGTTCGGAAGGTGAATAAAATTGAGCTTTATTGCCTCTTGTTGTACGTGCGTGCGGCCCCTTTTATGGGGGTATGCCGCTAGTAGGCGCCGGACTCGTCTAGCCGTGTCCGGGGTTTGAATGACCTATTCAGGTGCTTTGATTAGCGGAGCTGGATTGGTGTGGGGCTGTCAAGGCAGTCTCACGTTCTTCCGTGCTCGAGTAACACTTAATACTCCCTTTTAATGAGATGATGCCGCATGGACCGGGCATTTTAAGTGTAAGAGATGCATAATGCGGTATTGCGTTAAAGCGGGCGAAAGCTTCACGCCCCAGTAGTGCTTGATAGCTACTTTCGAATGGGGTGATGTGGAAGGTTAACTTTTCACGGCGGAAGTTGTCGGATGAGCCGAACACAACTTCTAGCGTGAGGGAGCCCGTACAATGGGCATCTTGGCCTGGCATTACCCTTTGAAGGAGGTGTTGCTATGGCGAATTTTGGTTGGGTCTATCCCCATTTTTGCTAATTGTGTCTCGATATAGCAGGTTTAGATCGCTACCTCCGTCCATTTGGACTTGTGTAAATTGGAGTCCGTCGATTATAGGATCTAATATCAAGGCAGTCCATCCTGCGCTCCGGATACTTCCGGAATAGTCCTGATGATGGAAGGTGATTGGTTTTGACAACCATCGTTGGGACTCTGCTGGGATAGACCGTGCGGCATGTGTTTCTATGGGCGCCGCTCTGTTTTTCCCTTTTGTCACTTGAAGTGAGTTCACTGTTTTGACTTTTTTTGGGAAATTCTTTTGTTTTCCGGGCTCTGCTTGTGGTGCTCGCCATCATCCTCACTTGGTGTGTCGAGCTCCTTGTGTTCGGCGTTGAGTCTGCCGGATCGCTTGAAGACCCAACAATCTCTGTGGGTATGGTTTGCGTGCTTCCCGGGAGTACTGTGGATTTGGCATATCTTGTCCAAGATTTTGTTTAAGTTGGATAGCTCATCGCTATTTTCCTTAAGGGGCAGTTTTTTATTGTTCTACCGTGAGCTTTTGAATCCGGCGTTGACTGACGCGCTCTTTGGACCATTCCCCTTAATCCGGCGCCGGTCCTTGCTGCGTCGTGGTTTCCCATTCCCATCCCTGACTTCGAATGTACTTGGGTCGCTGGTACTACATCTTGCTAGCCAGCTATCCTCTCCCGCGCAAAAGCGGGTCATGAGGCTTGTTAGTGCGGCCATTGTTCTTGGCTTTTCCTGGCCAAGGTGCCTGGCGAGCCATTCGTCTCGGACGTTGTGTTTAAAAGCTGCTAAGGCTTCAGTGTCCGGGCAGTCGACTATTTGGTTCTTTTTGGTGAGGAACCTGTTCCAGAATTTGCGGGCTGACTCTCCGGGTTGTTGAGTTATATGACTTAAATCGTTTGCATCCGGAGGACGGACATAAGTCCCTTGAAAATTTGCCCGAAAAGCATCCTCGAGCTCTTCCCAACTTCCAATGGTATTTTCAGGGAGGCTTTTGAGCCAATGCCGGGCTGGCCCTTTGAGCTTGAGGGTAAGTATTTTATGGCGTGGAGATCATCTCCTCTAGCCATGTGTATGTGGAGGATGTAATCCTCAATCCGCACTCGTGGTCTGTTGTTCCGTCAGATGCCTCTATGTTTACGGGTTTGAATCGCAGGAATTCGTGATCCAAAGACCTCATCGGTGAAACACGAAAAAGGCACCCCTATATTTGGGTGTGCCGTGATGTTCGGATATTTGGCGTGTTGCATTGCTTTGAAGAGCTTGCTTTCGGCCCATAGATGGACCTAACAGGCCATCCTTTTGATGCTGAATCCTTATGCGGATCGCGATCGCTTGTGTGCGCGCCATTTGCCGCTCTCCGCTTGCCGTGGGTCGCCCATCCGACCGGGTGGCCTTCTTGCTTTTTGATTGTGGGGGCTCTACGGCCTCCTCATCAAATTCGGGCAGTAGTTTTCTCTTTGGGTAGCTCTTTGTTCGGCGACTGTCGCTGTATTTGTCTGCAGTGTTGAGTACTTTGCTCCATCTGATTCTGAGTGCATCTTCCGCTGTTTTGAGCTTCCGCTTCTGCTTTTTCAGGCTATGCGCAGTGGCGACGAGCCTTTTGTGGAGGTTCTTCTGCTCCAACAATTTATCCGGCGTGAGATCGTCCGGACTGTTATCTTCGCTGGGGACGGGTTGTTTATCCAAGTTGTCCTGTTGGGACGGTTGCTCAATAGCATGTTCGTCGTCCACCGGTTCGCCCTGCTCTATGGCTGGGTCTTTGTCGAGGCAGGACTTGGTGCGGCGTTTACGCTGCCGCTTTGACTGCCGAGAGGATTTATCCTTCGTAGTGTCCCGTTGTTCCTCGTCGTCACTTCCTTTAGGTGTATCCACCATGTATACATCATGGGATAAGGTGGTTGTCCAGTATCCTATAGGTGCTGGTTCATGGTTGTCTCCTACATCGTCGTCCATACCGTCGATGTCTTCGGAGTCGAAATCGAGCACGTCGTTTAAGCTTTCGACAGTGGCTACAAAGTGGGCGGTGGGTGGGCGTTGAATTTCTTCGTCGTCCGCATCCCAACCTTCCCGACCGTAGTCCGGCCAGGGCTCTCCTCATAAAGAGAGAGACTTTAGTGAATTCAGGATGCCGCCAGAGGGCGAGTGCTGAAAGACGTCCGCGACAGTGAACTCCATGACCGGTGCCCAATCGGATTCGATTGGCAGGGGCGCGGAGGGTTCGGAGTCCGGAGAGGAGTCCGGCGCCTTGGAGTCACGGCCTTCAAAGGACAGGATGGAGTTCGCTCAATCGCTGTAGAGATCGAGCCCCGAGGCGGTGTCCAACCACTCGCCCTCGATCGGGGAGTCGGCCCGAGCTAAGGGTCGGAGCGGACTCGTGTGGCTTCCAAGGCACCGCTCGCGCCAGAGCTAGATCATGCCCATTGATACAAGCGCGCGATTTTGGCTGTGGCTCGAATCCGTCAAGATCAAGTGTCGCGGATGTCGGCCGTGTAGTTCAAACTCCCAAATCTGACTGATGGCTGGGCGTAGCTTCGATCTGCTCCAGATGGCCAAGTGAATTGCCCGCATGCAAAGTCCCGGACACGAAGGTCCGCCCGGGAGAAAAGTCTCACCTGGACCGCGTCGTTGTTGATGATCAAGGAGCCATCGGGCCTAAAGATGACGCATAGAGGAACTCTCAATGAAAGCACCAATGTCGGTGTCAAAACCGCGGATCTCGGTAGGGGGTCCCGAATCTGTGCGCCTAGGCGGATGGTAACAGGAGACAAGGGACACGATGTTTTACCCAGGTTCGGGCCCTCTCGATGGAGGTAATACCCTACCCTGCTTGATTAATATTGATGATATGGGTAGTACAAGAGTAGATCTACCATGAGATAAGAGAGGCTAAACCCTAGAAGCTAGCCTATGGTATGATTGTTGTTCGCCCCACGGACTAAAACCCTTCGGTTTATATAGACACCTAATAGGGTTAGGGTTACACGAGTCGGTTACAATGGTAGGAGATCTACATATCCGTATCTCCAAGCTTGCCTTCCACGCCAAGGAAAGTCCCATCCGAACACGGGACGAAGTCTTCAATCTTGTATCTTCATAGTCCAGGAGTCCGGCCAACGGTGATAGTTCGGCTATCCGGACACCCCTAATCCAGGACTCCCTCAACAGGTCTTCATGGATCGCGAGCTCTTCCTTCATCTTGACGTCACGCGCACCGTCGGAGAAGGCTGAGATGATGGCCTCCTCAGACACCCTGGGGATCTTAAGGCGAGCGTTGTTGTAACACCCAAAATTTTAGCTAAGTTTTAAATATTAAAATTTTTCCAGGAGTTTTAAAATTTTTATTTTTGTTGATTTCAGAACTCTTCTTTTAATATTAGGTGTCTTTTCCATGTGGAGCTTTCCAAAACATATTGGTCTTCTATGCTCTATGTATACCATTTTCTTAATCAGTGGAATTTTTTTATTAGATTATTTCACCCTGAGCTTTATTCATTAAAATGATGGTTTTAATATTTTGGAGCTCTTTTTGAACTACAACCATTTAATATATTTAGCTAAAATTTCCAACCAAAATTTGGAGATGTCATGAGATGTCTCTAAATCACTTGTGTGCAATAATATAATTATTTCATTGCATATTTTGAGCTTTTGACCTGTTTTTCAAATCTGGTCCAGTGGACACTTTTGCACTATAGCCTAATTAAATATTTCCCTAGAACCTCCACCAAAATTTTGGGATGTCAGTAGTAACATGCCATTCAACTTTATGCAAGAACCTAGTGTTGTTCTTTGGAATATTTGAGTGAATCATCCTCATCTTCATTCTGGTGTCATTTGGTGATTTGTACTGCAACCATCTCCTAGCTTGCTTCCTTATCCATAATTCCTTTTCCTGCTTGTAGCCCTCCCTGCCAAACCCCTAAGTCCAGGAGCATGCACTCTTTGGAACACTTTTGGTCCATGTAGTGATGCCTTCTTCATTCTGTCCAGAATTGTAGTTTTGCAAAACTTGCACTAACAAGTTTCTCCTTTTGGCAAACTAACTTCACCACCCCCTCTCACATCCATGGAGACACTGATATGGAGTTTTTGGCCACTCCAAGAAATACCTGAGTACCCTTGGCATTTTGTCAAACACATTATGGGCATGATCTGTTTTGACATGATTTTTTTTTTTGTACTGTGACCTTGCACCTCTGGGCAATCTAGCATGTCTACTAAGCACCTAGACGATCCTAACCTAGATCTGCTAAGTGCCGCCTCACCCAAGCCCCTGTAGCATGCCATGGCATTTCGTCGAGCACGCCTGCGTGCGTGTTCGGGCGTGAGCAGAGCACGCCAGATTGCACGTGCCGCGCCCGAAAGCCGACGCTGTCCCCTGGCTTGCCACCACTCCGCAGAGCAGACCGCCACTTGGCCTCTCGCCACGTCAGCGCCAAGAACCCCGACCGCTCAGAAGCGTTGCCAAGAAGCCGCTTGGCGGCACGCCACGCGTCAAGAATCGCCACCGCCATGGGCAGCACCGCCCAAGCCTCCAGCGCTCGCCACCTGCCCCTATGAGCAGTGCAAGCTTATCCACTCGCTCGTCGGTTAGCTCCCGTCGTCGCCACGACGCCCTGACGCTATAGGGAGGCGGTTCGCCGTCGTCCTTATCGCCGGCCGCCTCGGAACCGACCTCCACCGCCTATATAAGGGCCCCGGAGCTCAATCGAGTCCCCGAGCAACCTCAAATAATCTTCCTAGTGCTACCTTGGCCAGCAGTCGAGGAGGGGAAGGCCATCTTCCCCGAGTCCGGCCGGTTCGGTCGCCGCCAAGTCCCGGCCGATTCCGTCGCCACCAGTGCCTCCCCCTCTCCACTCTCTCCACCAAGAGCTTTCCCTCCCTCTCGCGAGTGCAACCCCACACTCAATTTTGGTCGGAGACCACCACAGCCCCAAACTCACTTTGTCCCCGGAGCTTCCTCCGCCGCAGAGCTCGTCGCCGACGACTCCCTCCATGCCCATCACTCCCTCGACCACCGGAAGAACCACCCCAACCTTGCGGATCCATCCCCACCCTCGGGGGCCCGCGAGGAGCCGCCTAGCGCCGGCGACGATCGCCGGAGCACCCGCCTCTGTTCGGCCAGAGGAAGAAGAGGGAAGGGAGAATGGTCAAACCTGACCAGTGGGCCCCCGGGACCCACTGTCAGTGACACCCCGCACGTCCGCGCTGGATAAGTGGAGGCGTAATTTCAAAATACGCCTTCGACGTGGTCAGTAATCGAATCGTTTTTCTGTTTTTCTGTTTTTTTAATAACAGACTTTGACCAAACGTTGACCGGCTGTATCTTTTTAAATACAGCTCGAAATAAATTAATTCTTTTTCCTACCTCTCTCAAATATTGTCTAGTTTATTTTAAGATTTATTTGAAATTTTTTCAAAACAACTTTTTGTGCTGTTTTGATTTTATGTAATAATTCATATATATTCCTTTAAATAGGATTTTTTTGAAGATTCCAAGAGGTGTTGGAATGCACCCTGCCTTCCCATGACCTGAAGGCAAGCATTCTGAACCCTGGTGTAATTTCTGTGTGTGTTGCTTGGCACAGTGACAACACCACCCCGACACGAGCATACATCCTTTTATGTGAGGATGTGTTCCTACTCATGAGGGCATGTTAATGAAGTTCATGCAAATGGATTTGATATGATTGTGATAGGAATCACCGTCATATGCCTTTCATGCATACCGGGAGGAAAGCCGGGAAGGCCTCTGTCTTGGGTAGACATGGTCTTGTCCCTAGTCCTCCGTCGAGAAGGACGTGCCCGGTATGGCATGAGGGGGTATGTCGCGTGGTGTTTCTATCTGTTGTTTGAAGTATATGCATTGTTATACTAATCTTGCAGGGAACATTACAACCTCCCCGAGTCGACCGTAGATCGAGTCTTGTGCCAAGAATCCCCATACTTGCTTCAGACTACCACTGCCTCTACAACAAGTAGGGTACGATTCAGTAAGTTGTCAACCCTTTCGTAGCACACACCATACAGAGAGGCCATGGTGGAAGATCTCGAGGCATCCGTAGTCATGCCACCGGTCCGGAGCATGGGTGTTTGGTTGTAGCCGAAGGGGTAGCTCCCGCTTTGCCATGCTGTATAAATCTTGTGATCCCATGTTACGCCAAGGTTGTAGCCTCCCCACTTAGAGTTTTGCTTAACAGGTGTCGTGGGTGATTCCAGACACATGTGGGTTAAGCTGGTGTGTGCAAGTTAGGTGTGTTTTCAACAAAAAGACCGCAGACGGAATTAGTCCCGATGGACTAAAGGAATCCGTTACTCGTGGGTAGAGAGTACACCCTCTGCAAAGATTAAACCTATTCGAATAGCCGTGTCCATGGTTAAGGATTACAGTCTGGGATGGGTCAAGTGTCGGTCTTAGTGTCGGTCTTCGGAGATGAAACTGTTAAACCAGAACTGGAATCACAACTCGTGACTAGTGATAATTATGAATATTATTATTATTGTTGACTAACCCGTGATATTATTGGTATTATCGAATATCCCTGGGATGGTTCTACCTCCTGGATATTTACTGTATTTATTTATAAGCCCTTTATGTGGTGTTGCTCAGACGCCCGACTGCGGCATTGTTTTTGCTTATTTAAAGCCCTTTATGTGGTGTCGCTAAGACGCCCGACTGTGGCATTTCTTTTAAAGCCCTTTATGTGGTGTCGCTAAGACGCCCGACTGTGGCATTTCTTTTAAAGCCCTTTTTGTGGTGTCGCTAAGACGCCCGACTGTGGCATTTCTTTTAAAGCCCTTTATGTGGTGTCGCTAAGACGCCCGACTGTGGCATTTATTTTAAAGCCCTTTATGTGGTGTCGCTAAGACGCTCGACTGTGGCATGCTTGTTATTTATTTCATAATTTTAATACTACTATGTTATTGCATAATCATAAATAACATGCTTGCACGCATCAGATTTTTATTTATCTTTTGTGACTGACGTCATGAGCATGAAATATTTTTCAGCACATCATTTTTATATTATGCATGTGTTCATAATGTTTGCGAGTACATTCAAAGTACTCACTGGCTTGTCCCTGGCTATTGTCTTGGCCTGATTTTCTTGCGCGGAGAGGAGCGACTGTGCATGACAGCCCCGTAACCTAAGCAACGATTTATAGCAGCCTCGCGAAGATAGGAGTTAACCTGGTCAGCTGTTCCTGTGGGAATTGGAGTCCCATAGACACTGATGATCCACAAACCGCTTCCGCCATCAACCACTAGAAACCATTTGTTGTACTCACAGACAAGAATGGTCTTGTACTACATATATTGTATTTTTTTGCTTGGAATTTCTGTATCAAGTTGGTGCCTTATCAGCTAACAGTTATCCTGGGGCTGGTGAGCACAAGAACCATTTTCTGGAAATTAACACCCGGAGAATCGGTCGCCACAGACTTGGTATCAGAGCCAGGCTGACCATTGGCTAATCCTATCTTAGCCAGGTCAATAAACTTAGGCTAACAACCCATCAAGCCATAACCAAAACCTCAGCCAAGCTTCTCGCACAAGATAGCCACACAAAGGACCCGACGCTTTTGGCGGCCAAGGCTCAACCTATCAACCTAGCCCGCCTATCACGCACCAGTGACCAGCACCAAGGGTGTCTCATTCAAGAAGCGCATGGAAGGAAGACTTCGCCCTTTTTCTATAAAAGGGCACGCCGCTTCAACCAGCACAGCCGCTACCCCAAAACCGAGCCACAATGCCCGGTCCCAGAGTGCACCATGAAACTACAGAACCAACCTTGGAGGTTTTGTGACCATACTGCAAACCTCACCCGTCGTGCCTATGCGCTAGAAGAGCCACCCGAATATGTCGTGTACCAAGGACCCATAAGTGGTGAGAGCCACAATTGGGCCATCAGACATATCTACGGTAGGGTTCTAGCACCGAGCGCCCTACAGTTCACCGAAGGACAACTTCCTTTGAGCCACAAGCCATCCAACTAGCTGCTCGAGAGGCTATAGTTCATCTCAGGCACTTGTCGCCCAGAGTTAACTGTCGCTCGTTCCACTACTACCCCAGGCGTGAAGGGTATGGTATACCACCCCAAGTAGCCAACGGTGATCACGAGACAGACCCTGCATTGCTGCACCTCGTGCGCTATGTGGGTGCACTGGAAGATCTATTCGGTCAAATCACCATTGATCTGATCGCAGCTCGTGGAGAGCTGGTTCGTCGAGCCCCAGCGAGAGAAGAGATCGAGCCCAACGCTGACAACCCAGTCGTGCTGTTTTGACACCCGATCGAGACCCTGAGGTCAGCCCCAGTCGTTAGCCAAGGTGATTTGATGATCCCAGAAGTGCTTCGACGCCTCCTGGGAGCACATTCCAACGGGGTTGTAGTCAACAATCCCGCGATGGTCATCATCACTACCCCGAGCCTGCAGCCCCTCAGCCCTCTCTAGCTAATTCCGACGGTGAGAACCATGGAGGAGCCTCGACATCCACAAGGGACGCCCGCTTGGACGTAAACGAAGTAGACTAAGTCACTCGAGTAGTGGCGACTCCCCGTGTACCCTCGCTTTGTAATCCTGTGATCCCTTAAATTAACGCAACCTGGCATCGTGCATCTGTTCTATATAGTAGTCTTGCATGGATGTATTAGCATGCAGTGTGATTTCTCTATCCTTGGCGCAACCACCAAAAACCACCCCGACAACACCCACAGTGATACGTCACTTTAGTAAAGATATGTGTACCTGTGGTTGACCCCGAGCTGAGCCGGTCAATTCTTTACTTTTTACCACGGTAAATGACCCAGCCACGGTGCTATAAAAAGGGCCACCGAGTGACCTTGCCAAGCACCCCTCACCTTGTGCACCATCCTCACAACCATTTCTGGCCATGCCGAGCCCTAGTATTTATCTGAGGACTCCAGATGCTACCCCAGGTAGTTTTGTCAAGATATTGTGGGATTTCACCCGCAGTACCATGGGCGCTACCCAGCCACCCCAGTACGAGCTGTTCAAATCAAGAATCACCCTTTCCACCTCAAGATATTGGGCAGCCGCACATGCCTCCCAGAAACCCAAACCAAGACCCAACAGAAGTCTCTTCGTGGGGAAATCTATGCCAAACCCAAGATATGGTCAGAGAAGCTGCTGCGTATGAAGCGCCTTCGCTTTCGATTCGCGGTACCCTATGCCAAATAATGAGGGTATTATTATTTTCGAGCCGCAGCAGACCCGGAGGAGTAACATCTTTCCAGGTGGACGATTGAGAGACCCAGCCTTGGCCAACCTCGCCCAATACGCCATCGCCAAGAACGTTTAACCCAACATGTGATGGGTTATCTACAAAGCCTCACGGATTTAAATCCTCAGATCGCCATCGGCAGATCACTGAGTCCCGACCAGGAGAGACACATTCATCGACTGGTCAATCCACTTTCTCCGATAGAAGAAGAGTGTATCCCAGTACCGGAAACGTTTTCTCAGGACCCCATCCAGTTACCATTTTCAATTTAGATGCACCGCTGTTTTTATTACCGCAACTTTTATTTATGTGTTGTAACTTATGCTTAGTACCCCGAGTTTCGCGGCGAGTAAATCATTAATGTAAGTAGCTCTATCGCGGTTTGACACTAATGTATTACTGTTTTCTCTCACGAGTAATCCTGGAGTGAGATTTCTTTTCCCTGAGTTGCCGCATCGTGTATTTTCTCACGGCATAGATTATTTATTTCAAGCAGCACCACGACAGCAGACTCACCACCACGATTACACGGACACATACACCGCTTGCAATTTTTTGCAAACTGTGTCGCACCTAACTAAGCACCTCTGGACAACAGTTATCACCCGGCACACTCCACCTACTCATCGTGGTCACCGCCACGCGGAGAGCCAAGCAATCGAGAATGGCATCGCGATGATCATCGAGGATCATCGCGACAGAGCACCGAGAGCCCCAAGACCGCTGCCAGCCTCCGCACAAGAGGATCACGCATCAGTCCCGCACCACCTCGCCATTAGAGCCTCGGCCGAGCTCCGCCAACGGAAACAGAGGAGAAGGAAGGAGAAAGAGGAACGAGGCCAGGTGTGAGGAAGAAGAGGAGAATGCCGCGGTCATTTTATAGCTCGAGCTCGGTACGGTGGGCGAGGTCCACCAGCGCCGCCATCGCCTCGACCGCCCGGTGTTCGAGGCGAACCATGAGCAAAGGCCGACAGCAAGACTGCCCATGAGGTGAGTGCACGCTGCACGGGCAGTTAGCACGCCACAAGACTACCGCTGCACGGCCTGGGTGCCCCACGCTAGGCGTCACAGGAGAAAGCGGGAAGCGCAAGCAGGGAGAGGAAGAAGAGAGAGCCGGAGGAAGAAGAAGAGACTGACCGTGGGCCCGAGTCCACCAGTCAGCCAGAGAGAGCACTGTGCTCTTGGGTGCGACCAATGTATTCTAAGATTTAGAATGTATTCCAAATCTATATACGGTGTAGAAATCTCTCGTTTTGCTCCTAAACATAGATTTTTCCACGCAACGCCAGTATCCCACACTGTAGTTACTCACCACTTATTGCCCTCTCACTGTAGCCACTTTTTACCGCTTGAGTAAAATAATCTTTTGAGCAAGTAAAAGTATTTTTGTTTACAACCCTTAGCAAATCTCGAGGACGAGATTTTTCTTAAGGGGGGTAGTAGTTGTAACACCCAAAATTTTAGCTAAGTTTTAAATATTAAAATTTTGCCAGGAGTTTTAAAAATTTTATTTCTGTTGATTTCAGAACTCTTCTTTTAATATTAGGTGTCTTTTCCATGTGGAGCTTTCCAAAACATATTGGTCTTCTATGCTCTATGTATACCATTTTCTTAATCAGTGGAATTTTTTTATTAGATTATTTCACCCTGAGCTTTATTCATTAAAATGATGGTTTTAATATTTTGGAGCTCTTTTTGAACTACAACCATTTAATATATTTAGCTAAAATTTCCAACCAAAATTTGGAGATGTCATGAGATGTCTCTAAATCACTTGTGTGCAATAATATAATCATTTCATTGCATATTTTGAGCTTTTGACCTGTTTTTCAAATCTGGTCCAGTGGACACTTTTGCACTATAGCCTAATTAAATATTTCCCTAGAACCTCCACCAAAATTTTGGGATGTCAGTAGTAACATGCCATTCAACTTTATGCAAGAACCTAGTGTTGTTCTTTGGAATATTTGAGTGAATCATCCTCATCTTCATTCTGGTGCCATTTGGTGATTTGTACTGCAACCATCTCCTGGCTTGCATCCTTATCCATAATTCCTTTTCCTGCTTGTAGCCCTCCCTGCCAAACCCCTAAGTCCAGGAGCATGCACTCTTTGGGACACTTTTGGTCCATGTAGTGATGCCTTCTTCATTCTGTCCAGAATTGTAGTTTTGCAAAACTTGCACTAACAAGTTTCTCCTTTTGGCAAACTAACTTCACCACCCCCTCTCACATCCATGGAGACACTGATCTGGAGTTTTTGGCCACTCCAAGAATTACCTGAGTACCCTTGGCATGTTGTCAAACACATTATGGGCATGATCTGTTTTGACATGATTTTTGCTTTGTACTGTGACCTTGCACCTCTGGGCAATCTAGCATGTCTACTAAGCACCTAGACGATCCTAACCTAGATCTGCTAATTGCCAGCCTCACCCAAGCCCTGTAGCATGCCATGGCATTTCGCCGAGCATGTTCCGCGTGTTCGGGCGCGAGCAGAGCACGCAGATTGCACGTGCCGCGCCCGAGCCGACGCGTCGCGCCCCTAGCTTGCCACCACTCCGCAGAGCCGCGCTGCTCACTTGGCCTCTCGCTACGTCGCGCCAAGAACCCCGACCGCCTCTGCAGCGTTGCCAGCAAGCCACTTGGCGGCACGCTCGTGGCCGCAACCGCCACCGCCATGGGCAGCACCGCCCAAGCCTCCAGCGCTCGCCACCTTCCCCTGTGAGCAGTGCAAGCTTATCCCCTCGCTCGTCGGTTAGCTCCCGTCGTCGCCACGACGCCCTGGCGCTACAGGGAGGCGGTTCGCGGTCGTCCTTATCGCCGGCCGCCTCGGAACCGACCTCCACCGCCTATATAAGGGCCCCGGAGCTCAATCGAGTCCTCGAGCAACCTCAAATAATCTTCCTAGTGCTACCTTGGCCAGTAGTCGAGGAGGGGAAGGCCATCTTCCCCGAGTTCGGCCAGTTCGGTCGCCGCCAAGTCCCGGCCGATTTCGTCGCCACCAGTGCCTCCCCCTCTCCACTCTCTCCACCAAGAGCTTTCCCTCCCTCTCGCGAGTGCAACCCCACGCTCAATTTTGGTCGGAGACCACCACAGCCCCAAACTCACTTTGTCCCCGGAGCTTCCTCCGCCGCAGAGCTCGTCAGCCGACGACTCCTCCATCCCCATCACTCCTCGACCATCGGAAGAACCACCCCAACCTTGCGGATCCATCACCTCGGGGGCCCGCGAGGAGCCGCTTAGCGCGGCGCACGATCGCCGAGCACCCGCCTGCTCGCCAGAGGAAGAAGAGGGAAGGAGAATGGTCAAACCTGACCAGTGGGCCCCCGGGACCCACTGTCAGTGACACCCCGCACGTCCGCGCTGGATAAGTGGAGGCGTAATTTCAAAATATGCCTTCGACGTGGTCAGTAATCGAATCGTTTTTCTGTTTTTCTGTTTTTTTAATAACAGATTTTGACCAAACTTTGACCGGCTGTATCTTTTTAAATACAGCTCGAAATAAATTAATTCTTTTTTCCTACCTCTCTCAAATATTGTCTAGTTTATTTTAAGATTTATTTGAAAAAATTTCAAAACAACTTTTTGTGCTGTTTTGATTTTATGTAATAATTCATATATATTCCTTTAAATAGGATTTGTTGAAGATTCCAAGAGGTGTTGAATGCACCGCCTTCCCATGACCCAAGGCAAGCATTACGAACCCCGTGTAATTTTTGTGTGTGTTGCTTGGCACAGTGACAACACCACCCCGACACGAGCATACGTCCTTTTATGTGAGGATGTGTTCCTACTCATGAGGGCATGTTAATGAAGTTCATGCAAATGGAGTTGATATGATTGTGATAGGAATCACCGTCATATGCCTTTCATGCATACCGGGAGGAAAGCCGGGAAGGCCTCTGTCTTGGGTAGACATGGTCTTGTCCCTAGTCCTCCGTCGAGACGGACGTGCCCGGTATGGCATGAGGGGGTATGTCGCGTGGTGTTTCTATCTGTTGTTTGAAGTATATGCATTGTTATACTAATCTTGCAGGAACATTACAACCTCCCGAGTCGATCGTAGATCGAGTCTTGTGCCAAGAACTCCCCATACTTGCTTCAGACTACCACTGCCTCTACAACAAGTAGGGTACAGTTCAGAAGTTGTCAACCCTTTCCTAGCACACACCGCATGTGAGAGGCCATGGTGGAAGATACCGAGGCATCCGTAGTCATGCCACCGGTCCGGGAGCATGGGTGTTTGGTTGTAGCGAAGGGGTAGCTCCCAGCTTATGCTGCTGTATAAATTTTGTGATCCCATGTTACGCCGAGGTTGTAGCCTCCCACTTAGAGTTTTGCTTAACATGTGTCGTGGGTGATTCTGCACACATGTGGGTTAAGCGGTGTGTGCAAGTTAGGTGTGTTTTCAACAGAAAGATCAGAGACGGAATTAGTCCCGATGGACTAAAGGAATCCTGCTACTCGTGGGTAAAGAGTACAGCCTCTCGCAGAGATTAAACCTATTCAATAGCCGTGTCCATGGTTAAGGATTACATCCGATGGGTCAAGTGTCGGTCTTAGTGTCGGTCTTCTGAGGTGAAACTGTTAAACCGAATCTGGTATCACAACTCGTGACTAGTGATAATAATAATTATTATTATTATTGTTGACTAACCCGTGATATTATTATATTATCGAATATCCTCGGATGGTTCTACCTCCCGGATATTCACCGATTTATTTATAAGCCCTTTATGTGGTGTCGCTCAGACGCCCGACTACGACATTGTTTTTGCTTATTTAAAGCCCTTTATGTGGTGTCTCTAAGACGCCCGACTGTGGCATTTCTTTTAAAGCCCTTTATGTGGTGTCGCTAAGACGCCCGACTGTGGCATTTCTTTTAAAGCCCTTTTTGTGGTGTCGCTAAGACGCCCGACTGTGGCATTTCTTTTAAAGCCCTTTATGTGGTGTCGCTAAGACGCCCGACTGTGGCATTTCTTTTAAAGCCCATTTTGTGGTGTCGCTAAGACGCTCGACTGTGGCATTTCTTTTAAAGCCCTTTATGTGGTGTCGCTAAGACGCCCGACTGTGGCATTTCTTTTAAAGCCCTTTATGTGGTGTCGCTAAGACGCCCGACTGTGGCATGCTTGTTATTTATTTCATAATTTTAGTACTACTATGTTATTGCATATTCATAAATAACATGCTTGCACGCATCAGATTTTTATTTATCTTTTGTGACTGACGTCATGAGCATGAAATATTTTTCAGCACATCATTGTTATATTATGCCTGTGTTCATAATGTTTGCGAGTACATTCAAAGTACTCACTGGCTTGTCCTCGCTATTGTCTTGGCCAGATTTTCTTATGCTGAGAGGAGCGACTGTGGCGACAGTCCCAGAACCTAAGCAACGGCAATAGCAGCCTCGCGAAGATAGGAGTTAACCTGGTCAGCTGTTCTTGTGGGAATTGGAGTCCCATAGACACTGATGATCCACAAACTGCTTCCGCCATCAACCACTAGAAACCATTTGTTGTATTCACAGACCAGAATGGTCTTGTACTACATATATTGTATTTTTTTGCTTGGAATTTCTGTATCAAGTTGGTGCCTTATCAGCTAACAGTTATCCTGGGGCTGGTGAGCACAAGGACCCTTTTCTGGAAATTAACACCCGGAGAATCGGTCGCCACAGTTGTTGAAGCGTTGGATGAACTTTTGCAGGGTCTCCCCTGACTGCTGCTTGATGCGGCGCAAGTCACTCATGGCCAGGGTCCGATCGCGGGTGCCTTGAAGTTGGCGGCGAATCGGTGCGCATCTCGCTCCAGAGGAAAACGTGCCAGAGCCAAAAGGGCACCGCCCTGAGCGCCATGGGAAACCAGTTCGCCATGACCTTTTCGTCCCTGTTGGCGGCTTTGATGCCCAGCTCGTAGAGATGGAGGAACTCCGCATGGTCGGCCGTGCCATCGTAGCGTGGGGGCAGGTCTGGCTTGAACTTGCCCGGCCAGGCCATGCTGCGTAGCTCGGCGGTGAAGGCACGACAGCCTGCAGTGGCCACGGGAGGCCTTTGGTGACGGAGGGCTTGATCTTGGAGGTCTCCGTGCACTGCCGCCAGGAGCAGCGCGGGGTCTTGGTGCGCTGGAGCAGGAGTGCGGTCGTGCCGGGCCGGTGCGGGGAGCACACGGGCGGCTTCTTGGGGACGAGGGATCTCTTGGCAGCTCGTCTCTTGCTGCGCTGGTGCCGGACAGAGTGGGTTCCGCCCAGGGGCCACGCGCCTTGGGGCCAAGGCGCCTTCTTGAGGGGGAGGCGGCTGAGGCGCCCCCGGAGCTTCATCGCCCGCGCGAGACGGTTGCGGTGCAGCGAGAGGGATGGCGCAGGGGAGCCCCCAGCGGCGCTGCCGAGCTCGGTGATGCGGGCGAGCCACTTGTCGAGAGGTCGCCGATGGGACGGTAGTGCAGGAGTTCCTGCTGTGAGCAACGCGGCGGCGCGCACCGCAGGAGCGTGACGGCGTGGGATGAATAACCGGCCGGAGCCGCGACGGGTGGCAGCGCGCCTTCCCGCCACACCGGCGATGCAGAGACGACGCAGCGTTGCTCGTTTCGCCGGGCCGGTGGCGGCGTTGACGGCAGCGACGGAACGGCAGGGCGGCCGCCGACGGGGCCGCTCGGGCGACGCGAGTAGCGAGAGCGCCCGCGCCGGCGCGGGCTCGGCGAGCGCTCGACATGGATGCGAGGGCGGCGAAGAGCAGGGCGGCGAAGGCGGATTCCGTGCACCTTACCGGGCGCGCCAAATGTCGGATTTCGGTTCCGCAGACCTCTAGGTTCGAACTCTGGGGTGCACGCGAGATCACACCCCTGCCTACCTACGCCTCGCCGCCGCAAGGATCTAAACTACACAAAGAACAAACACAGAGGACACGAGGATTATATCGGTTCAGCCACCATTGTGGTGTAAAACCCTACTCCAAAGGTGTGGTGTGGTGGATTGCCTCTGGGCTGATGATGAATAAGATAAGGGAAGAACAGCCTCGCAAGGGTCTGTTCTTGGCTGGTGCAATGAACTGCTTGGGTGAGTTCGATCGCCTCTCTCTCTCTGCTAGGGTTCTATCTGATATGTCTCTTCCGGATTGATCGATCGATCGATTCATCGATCGATTCCTTCTCTACCCTGTGGGTGGCTAGTCCTATTTATAGGCAGAGGCCCTGGGCCTCTCCCCAAATATTGAGCAGGAAGGGCGCCAACAATTGGCCATTTTGAAGGGGAACATCTAGTACACTTATCCTGACTAAAGTCGGTCCTCGCCTATCAAAGGCTCTGACGGTGACGCCGGCTCTGGCTCCACGATGACCTCCTTCCCGCCGCTCGCTGGTCTTGGTCTTGTTGCAATCAAATGGTTGCCTTTGCTCGATGCCTTGGCCTGCGCTTGCCTCCTTTGCACCAAAGGGGAAATGAGGACATCAAGGCTGGTTGGCGCCTCACCGGGCGCCCTTGGCCGTCATGGCCTGCGTCATGGGCACCTCGTGAGGTACCCCGCCTTGATCTCTCCGCCTCCTCGCGAGCCAGCCTGAGGAGGCTGTGCCTGAGGAAGCTTCCTGTCGTACGCCCCACGAGTCTTGGCCCCTCGCGAGGGTCTTGAGCTCGTGTTGATGAAGATGGGCCGTACTGGGCGTCCCCTTGAGCCACGCCGCAGGCAGGCAAGTCTGGGTACCCCCGTTCCCAGAACGCCGACAATATTCATAAGCATGATGTCCAAATTAAGCAGATGGCATTGCGATAGAGTAGAATGACAATACTTGAATTTGAAAACATGTTATCATGAATGGAATAGGTACTGGAAAACAGGAAGGCATGACATATTTACATGCATGATCAACATGCTAAACACATGGCATTGCAACAGAGTAGATACACTCCAGGACATTATATGCATGTTGTACCCATATCACATGCCAAGTTAGAGCAAGGACCTTGTGGGGTGAAGAGGATTCATCATCTTTCTGCAAGTCTTCTGAAGAACTGCCTTTACATGTTCCATCATATTGGTTATCATTGACATCAAGTTTATTGGCCTTTACATTGCTCCGTGAGGTTCTTGTGGATATATCGGTGTGTGCAATTATATCCGATATGCATGGAAGACAACTAGTAGTTAGATTTATGTAATGAGTGCCTCGAGGAGACTACATAAATAGTAGGACTGGGGTTAACTAGCAGCAATGTGTCTCATAAACTAAAGGGAGAACACATATGAAAGCTACGTAATATGTATCGCTTGTACTTAGATTAACTAGATGTCACACAAAAGTATTAAAGAACAACATAGGTAATACTAGAAGTGGTATAATACTATAATCACCAGCCTGTGGGATAGCATTGGCTAATGGATGATAACTATGGAACAACATTACCTAAAGAACAAGTATCTTAGCTGAACTATGGAACAACGTTAACTCCTGAACAAGACCCGTAAGAGATCAGCATGAATATACAGTGAAATATGATGATTTATTTTATATGCTTAGATGAATAACAAAGCCATAAATCTTGCACACAAGTAAGATGAGGGTACAACCTATCTGGCTGCCATCCATAGGAGTGAGCATCATGTGCTGACTTGTCGATGGCCCCGCAGCTTGTTGTGGCTGTCCATGTCGGGCATGCGATTTGATGCAGGAACTGCTGAGTGAGGACTATAGCTCCCTTCCGTGTATGCTTCCTTGTTGGAGCAGCTGTGAGTCGGAAGACGGTGTGTCCAAGATGCAGATAACGATAATGTTAAGAACGACATATCTCTTTGATCTGAAGAAATACACTAAGAGATCAACAGAAGGTACGAGAGTGGTCACACGTCTGTTGACTGAAGACTAAATTGGGGTCACACGATTTTATTTTATTTTGGTACTGTCCGATCTACGCCGGATGGCTGGCTGTCTTGTGCCTCCCGGCTGACACTGTTCGGAATCTTCCCCGAAGAGCCAGCGACCAATGGCAGAGCAGCCCGCCTCCGCCATCTGTGGCCTCGGCCAAAACCCCGCTCCCCGCCCCACCACACTGCCGTGGTTGCGCCGCCCCCGGGCCAATCCACAAAGACTCCCCGTCATCCAGATCCGGCGGCGGTAGTACCTTCAACCCACACAACTCTAAAAGATAGCCATCTAAGACTGCTCACGGCGAACTTGCGCCCCGCACCTTACGTTAGACACCAGCCAACCGGCAGCCTAGGAGCTCCGCCGCCGAGGGGTGCTGCTTCCCATTGGGAATTGATTGCCCTGTAATAAAATTCAGACAACTGACGCCTAAATAAAGTGATTTGAGATGAGGGTGCGACCTAGCTGGCGGCATGGTGAAGTAGGCAGGTCCAGCTGCTGAGTCGGTGAGGCCGGCGCAGTTGCAGTGGCGACCGACGGCAGGGAAAGAGCGATGTCGCGACGGTTGACGGCTACGCGGAAGAAGCGCCAGGACTCTGGAGGGATCGAAAGTTGGAGCCGCTCTGGTGCCGTGAACAATGGCGGGGGTGAATCGGCTCCGGTATGGTTCACGCGGCCGTCGTCGAGGCATAACCAGCAGCACGGAGTAAGAGGCACATGGCCCAGTGCACGACGACAAATGGACAGCGTCTCCGGCATTAGGGAGGAGGGCGGCTGTGAAATTGGTGCGGTGGGGGCGCCATGGAGGTGGGGCTGAGGTTTCATGCTCGGGAGAAGGGAGCTTCCCGGGAGTAGGTGATTTGATGCCCACGAGGTATGATTGGGGGGTAATTGGGAGGAGGGAACCATGTCTTCTGCACACATTTGTCTGAAATGTGAGGGGGAGTTACAGTTCTACCCTTGCCTATAGGCTTCTCGTCTTGGGTCTGTGTACTGAGGGTCGGGGATAGTAGAGTAACTTTACTTCTCCCCAAATAGTGGGCGGGAGCGATTTCGGGCGTGTTTTGAACTATAGTGGGCGCGAGCGATTTCGGGCGAGGAGAGCGTGTTTTGCCGACCATGGCTTATGAATTATTTGGCACATGTCATTTTGGCCGAGGAGAAGGCGCGCTTGGATGAAGTTACGAACCTACCCTCGATGTACAACGGGCCAATTGATGCGTGTCCCACATAGGACGGTAATTTCGCGTCTCTCATTTATTTTCTCGAGCGGAGCGTGTTTTGAAATAGTGGGCGCGAGCTATTTCAGGCGAGGAGAGCGTGTTTTGCCGACCATGGTTTATGAATTATTTGGCACATGTCATTTTGGCCGAGGAGAAGGCGCGCTTGGATGAAGTTACGAACCTACCCTCGATGTACAACGGGCCAATTGATGCGTGTCCCACATAGGACGGTAATTTCGCGTCTCTCATTTATTTTCTCGAGCGGAGCGTGTTTTGAAATAGTGGCGCGAGCTATTTCAAGTAGGAGAGCGTGTTTTGCCGATTATGGTTTATGAATTATTTGGCACATGTCATTTTGGCCGAGGAGAAGGCGCGCTTGGATGAAGTTACGAACCTACCCTCGATGTACAACGGGCCAATTGATGCGTGTCCCACATAGGACGGTAATTTCGCGTCTCTCATTTATTTTCTTGAGCGAATTCCACCGACCAGAGAGGATGTTTAACGGTTCGTTCAAATTTTGGGAGAACGAGCATCCACGTCTACCTTACCAAGTCGATTCGGATCAAATTTTGAAATATTAGCTTGCCACTTGTTTTTTAGATGGAGAGATGATGCTCGGGAGTAATGTGTTTTTACATGCTCGTTGCTAGCGATTTACTATATGACAAATAGTTGACCCACTCAAAAACGCGAATCAAACCCAAAATGAAATATCTCGATTCAATGAAATAGCTCGCTCAGTTGGTCAAAATAGTGAACTAAATCCAAAATTGAACACCTCAATCGAGTAGCATGTTGTACAAGATTATAGTACTCCATGAACATGTTGAAAGTCAAATTAATGAACTTGTTTGATATATGCATATATCCATTCATGTGTGGATTGCAGACAACATGTTCTCCAATTTAAATATTTGAATGCAAGTTTATATCAAACATGGTTTATATCAGTCTTTGATGCATAAAACGCGACCTCCCCTCTCCCGACTCCTGTTTCTCTCTCTCTCTCACCAAAATCTTGAATTGTCGACGATCCCACACAAAACCTTGTTGGTCCCTCTCCTTTCTCTCCATCTCTCTCTCTCTCTCTCTCTCTCTCTCTCTCTCTCTCTCTCTCTCTGTGTGTGTGTGTGTGGGGGTCTTTCTAGTTCGCATGCATATATACACCATCTATAGGTCTCTCTCAAGACACTATGTATGATACTCTAGCTAGTCCAAGCTAGATATCTTGGGTGCACTCATCGACGACACAAATTCCTTGGCTCTTTGCCCGTGAACTCTCTCACGCACCACTATGTCGCCTCGAGCTCTTCCCCTCTCTCAAACTCTCCATCCACCCGGTCACACATACACATGCATATCTCACACACACTGAGCAGGCCCATCTAAAACTCTATCTCTCCCCTCGCTCTCTCTCCATCTCACACATGCACACAAACAATCTCATGCCCAGCTAGCCAAGTATGATGGTCTCTCACTCAATTGTAGGCACACGCAGTCCCCCTATATGTATATGACTAGCTAATCTTAGTCTCCATCACAAACATGTGCATGGTCTATCTCGATTTCTCTCGGGCATCTTTCTATCACAAGACGCACTCCCTCGATCTCCCACCCATATAGTCCCTCACGATCTCGAGGGATCTCTATCACAAACACACCTCTCTCCTCCCCATGCGCCCATGCCATCCATGTGTCCCTCTCGACCTTTGTTCCTTGTTGGCCGACTCTATTGGACATGTGCTACAGGGGTGTCTCTCCGCTGCAAACAATCACACACTAGCTATCTTCGTATCTCCTCGCCGCTTCCATCTCGGAGATGCATGCGTGATATGTTCGCATAAGAAATGAAAAAACACACTCTCTCTAATTTATCGCTTGTTGTCACTTTCTTTCACACACATACTCTTTTGCACACTTACCATTCTCCTTCACACGCACTTGATCTGTCTCGACCGAGGCACTCTCCTCGGTCCATAGCATATAGATTTATTGAAAAGTCAAACATCACAAAGTTTGACCATGTACGTGGAGAAAAGAATTACATCTAGTACGGCAAACATATACCATTAGATTCACCATGAGATGTAGTTTTGTATGATGTATCTTTGGTATTGTAGATATAAATAACATTTGCGTAAACCTGATCAAAGTTTCCAAAGTTTGACTTCTAAAAATTTACATGCACCTAATTATCGAGCGGATGGAATATCTCTTTCCCTCTCAGCTATCTCGACGCACCACTCAGCCTTATCGGGCTCCTCAATCTCTCTCAAACTTTATTGGTCAGTTTGGTTCGTGACTGACCTCATGCCTTGATGGCCGGTATCGCCCGGTGTGGACGTGAGATGTAAAATATTTCACCTCGCCAGGCTTGTGTGGTGCTGAAGCATTTGGTTCATGCCCGCCAGAAAAGCATCAACGCCCCATCAATCAATCCATGCATCAATTATTTAATGCTAATATCCATCCATATTGCTGTTAGCCTCGTGGCCACACCCACTGTGCACGCTGCTGCTCAAATCGGTCGCCGAGCAAAGCTACTTGTAGTGTCCGGAGTTCAGCCAAAGCTAATTAAAGTGCAAGGAACCTGTGCCAGCGGGCTTTCTTTTTCATTGGGTAGCAACCAAACAAGCGTGCATGAAATCCAGCCACAATCCCAGTGCCAGGCAAAAGATGCTCAGACGCAAGCCAAACTGGCCTTATATCTCCTCGGTTCACACATACACATGTCTCGGCCAGGCTTATACATATAGAACCATCCAACACTCTCCGCCTCTTGTTCTCTCTCCATGTGACACGCACCCCTAAGTACCATAATCCTCACTCCATCATAGGCTCAAGCACTCCTCCTAAGTATGATTATCTCTTACTAGCCATCGTGAACACACGATTGTCTCCTTCCATCCATACGCCTATCTCGATATCTCTCGGGCATCTTCTATCGCAAGACACACCTTGTCACTCGATCTCCCACCCATGTAGTCCCATCACGATCTCCGTGGGATCTCTATGATAAACATACACTCTCTCCTCCCCATGTCTGCATTTTCTCCAGACGCCTCTCTCGACCTCTCTCCCTTGTTTGTGAGACCCTCTTGGCCACGTGGTAGGGTCTTGTCTCTCGGTTCCAAACAACCACACACTATCTCCTCACCTTGCCTCCGTTGTCGAAGATGCATGTGTGATATGTTTGCATAAGACACGACGCTTTTTCTTCTTCTTTTATCGTGTGTTGTCCATGTCTCTTTCACACACGCACACACACTTTTTTCTCTCTCTCTCTCTAGTTAGGGACTCACACGCCCATAAGCATATGGATGTTTTGAAAAGTCAAACCTCGTAAAAGTTTGACCAGGTATATGTGGAGAAAAACATTTACATCTGAACGATCATTAGATTCATCACAACATGTACTTACTTCATACTATCATTTATCTTTGGTATTGTAGATATAAGTAATTTCTTTATAAACTTGGTCAAAGTTTCAAAAGTTTGACTTAAAAAATGTTGAACTACATTATCGAACGGAGGGAGTAGCTCTTTCTCTCTCTCTCTCCGCTATCTCTCACGGGCCTCCCTCTCACTCGAACTATGTCAACAGATAGTTCAGATATTGTTTAGTTGACCGTCAACCAATCCACATGCTGCCTTGTCACTCATGTTCTCAGATCTTCGTGTGCTAATGTAGCAAAGGTGAAAATAAGTAAACTAGAGGCCCATCTCGACACGCAGTGAAGTAAACAAAGTTGAAACCACTGGGTAGCACCCCGCACGCTAGTAAATTGAGGGCGATTGAGGACAAACTTTTGCACGTGAAGGACGACTCACAAGACACCACCACCGCGCGGTGGCATGCATGTATGACGACTACAAGCACACCCAGCACACAACACACACCAGACACGGTACACCAGCGCCGCTGCCGGTTGAGATGGACGGCGAGGCAGCCAACAAGCGGAGGCGGCTCGAGCTAAAACGATCCGGCGAGCTCGACTTCATCAAGAGCCTCCCGATGACATGCTGCTCGTCATCATCGGCCTCCTCCCCACCAAATCTGCTGTGCGGACCGCCTCGCTCTCCGGCGGTGGCGCCCGCGCAAGGCCCCTCAACCTCACCGCCGACAGCTACCTCTCGCGACGGGATTGCAAACGCATGGCCGCAGTCTCCAAGATCCTTTCATCGCACGGGCCAGCCAGACGCCTTTGACATCCGCATGTTCAGTACCAACCGCAAGGTCCAACCCAAGTTCGACGAGTGGTTCTTATCCCTCCCTAGATCAGCTCGAGGAGCTCAGCTTTGAAGCTGGACGATGTCGCCTTCGCCGCCCATGCTCCGCCCACGCCAACGCCAAGGCCACCTTCAGCTCCCTGCTATCTTCCCAGATTAATGCCGCGCCCGCCTCTTCTTCTCCTCAACTCAAGAAGCTCGACCTCTTCGACGTTGTCATCTCAAGAAGGCTATGGAGCACCTGCTCCGTAGCTTTATCGCGCCGAGTACCTTCGCCTTGAGCAGATCCACGGGTTCATTAGCCTCCACATCGCCGACGAATCTCCGATGGATTTATGTGTCTCGCTGGCCCCGCAACAAGACATCAATTGGGAAGAGATCACTCTAGCTGTTCCACGTTATGGTCATTGAGAATGCGCCTTTCCTTGAGAGATTGCTTGTATCGGATCTAGAAGGTCCAACAAAATCAGGGTCATTGACGCTCAAAATTGATAGTGTTGGTGTACTGTCGCCAAATTCTCCTAACTCTTTATTGATCCGTAATCGCTCGTGTACAACACTCATCTTCTTCTCCGCCTTCTTGAAATTCACATTTTAAATTTCTTCTTGATGTATTTACGACCGCCTTCAAGAAAATGATTCCCACAAGCTTGACCCAGTCCATGCGCAAGTGAAGATCTTAGCACTAAAATCTATCGCCCCAATCTGGACAAGTTGTTGATTCCTTACATGCTTTCCGTGCACGGAGAAGCTACTCATCGAGGTGAAACTTCTTTCCTATAAGTAAACGATAATCACAACGTAGCTCAATTTTTTCGTAATTTTCCCAAATTACGATGACAAGTGTAGTGTTCAAAACTGCATCTACGGACTGCACCGAAAGAAATGTTTTAGTATTTTTCTCACGTGATCACCTGCATCGCTTTTTATATCTGTACTACTATAGTAGCCTAGGCTAGTCATAGTGGAAAGTAACTTAGACTACTCTAGTAACTCTATGGTTACCCTAAGAGCAAGTACTACCTCCGTCCCGGTTTACTCTTCCAATTTTGTAGTATCAAAATTTGACCATAGATTTAATCGAAAAATGTTAATGCATGTCACTAAGAACTATATCGTTGGATTCAGTATTTGAACATAATTTCAAATGGTGTAATTTTTAGTGACATGCATTGGCATTTTCTTAGGTAAATCTATGGTCAAAATTTTATACTAAATACGTAGAGTTTCTCCGTCCCAAAATTTTTGTCTTACATTTGTTTAGATACGATGTATCTAACACTAAAATGTAACTAGATACATCCGTATTTAGACAAATTTAAGACAAGAATTTTGGGACTGAGGGAGTACAAAAGTGGGCTATGTAGGCCAAAACATGTGCCAAATTCACTTGTGATGCATTTGGCATCGATGCCCCTCCATTGCTCACCTGGTGCCCCAATCTGGATCACCTACTTTGCTCCGGTGCCAAATTAACTCACGAATGAAAAACACTGCGTGGGAGAGAGAGAGAGGACTGAGGCAATAAAAAAACACTTGTTTGGGAGAGTGAGAGGCTGGTGTAGTTGGTTTGATTGATTTGTTTATACATGTGGGTCTGTGTGCGCAATGGTGCCAACTCTCTCACATCGCGAGAGCGGTGCAAAAATCTTTTGATTTGACATCGATGCGTATTATGTGGCATACTTTTGCTAAATATGGCATCGGCCACATAGTGGAAGGCAACAAATGCCCAAGCTCTTCACGTGCTCCTAGTTAAATGAGAGGAAACAGAGAGAGAGAGAGAGAGAGAGAGAGAGAGAGAGAGAAAATATCACTAGCCAGCCAACCCTATCGTATGAGCGAATGATATTGGTACCTCTTGATGACACGACAATCTTATGCAGCCAGCTGCTCTAATATTTTCTTCTTTGCAGATAAAAAAGACCCAAAAGTGAAAAATGTGCTGCACTATAACAATCTCATCGAATGCCTTGATCTCCATCTTACGTAAATTGATTTGATCGACTACCGAGGCAGCACATCCGAGATTAAATTGGCAGTGTTCTTTGTTCTAGAGGCAAGTGTGCTCAAGGTAATGAGGTTTGGCATTCTCTCGCGCAACAATGAATGGCGTGTTGATCACCGCAAGCGCCTAAGCCTAAATGACAAAGTCTCCGCAGGCTGAATTTGTTTTTGAAACATCAAGTGGCCGAGACTCGAAAACTTATTTGCCCATTAGTGACTTGTCGTATGTGGATTTTAGTTTGTATGATAATGCTGCATCCACCTAAAGTAACGAAAGTTCTTACGTTAACTTCCTAGTAATTCCTCTTCGTAGGTGCAGATTACTCCTAACATTTGTAATATCAGTTTGAAACTTGTAATATTGCCGTGTCCTATTGCTGCGCTTTCAAAATCCTGCGAATCAAACAGGTCCTGAGTTGGTGATGATGTTGTGCCTCCCATCTTTCACCAATAGCCGCCGGATCTAGATCCGACGATACAAACCAAGCTTCTCCATTTTTGCAAAAGATGCCCGCACTTGTTCCCTATTTACAAACAACTCCTTGTCTCTCACAATCAGCCTTATCTCCTCCCCACCACATCTAGAAGGCCGTGAAAAATCTGGCGCGATGGCCGCTGCCGAGCCGCCCACCCCAATCTTGGTGTTCCGTGCAATGCACGGGCATCTACGCACGGGAAATTATGTCGAACAGGGCTAATTGTAAGCAGGGTAGCTCTACAGCCATGATGATAGTGACTGCAGACGGTGAGGCTGACTATGGTATGCCAAACACGGCACCTATACTCAGTGTCATCTCCAAGCAGGTCTTGTCATTTCACCGTGAGGAGCAGACGTAATAATTTGACTAACGGTAGTACAAAGGTTAGTACTCCTACTACTACATTGGTAGTACTACTACTAGTACTAGTAGCACCACCGCCTCGATTTAGGAGTACTACCACGCCCATCTGGATTTTAGTATTTGACTATCAATATCTAGTAATGCATGTCACAAAAAATGTACTACTCCATCTGTAAATAAATACATGGTGTTTTATTCCTATCTGCGAGAGAACTTAATGTTTTTTTGCTAACTAGAGTACTAATAGGATTACATGCAATGAACTAAACACTGCATGTCATGTTTGGTAGTCTCAAGTCATTGAAAGCATGCACGGCCCACATCTCTCATTGGTTGATATGTCATGAAATAAGAAACAAGGAGGGAGTTAATGCACCGTGCCTAAGTATTTTGGGATTATTTGGTTTTCGTAAGGTGACTTACACAACATTTTTGTTTACATGCATTAACATTTTATTAGTTAAATCAAAGGTCAAAACTTGGCGCAAAATGCAAAGGGGACCAATAAACCAAGAACATCAAACTTCTCTCGCTTGGCCCCAACTAGAGGTCCGTGAGATGACTATACTGCACCGAGACGGAGGGGACGCAGCTTCATTGATTTACGGCAACTCGCTTTGGGTGAATGATACGTGGCCTGTGGGGTGGCTGGCCCTCCTATCATACAACCAAAGGCAGGTGCAGAGAGGGCCGAGGAGTAGTACGAAATCCCACGCACTCACGCACGCTAACCAAGGGCAAGAGTGATCACTCAATCGCAAGATCAGCTTGACTAGAAGCTGTTAGACCCATGGAGGCGATGAGCGCGAGCATCACCGGCTGTGCCGATGGTCCACGACGCCGCCCGCGCCCAACACCAAGGAACGCCTCTGTAGTATTGCTTGACGCCGCCAGGCGAGGGGCCGCTGGACGACAACTTTGTCTCCTTGTTCGACGAGGTCCTCGCCGGTTTCTCGACAAGTTCACCGTCCAAGAAGCTTATGGACGACTTTGACGTAAGCCTCCACCGACGCGCCAAGCTCGCGATGCCCGCCACCCTCAACGGCCACTATGGTGACAACTCTTCGACGACCGGTGGCCTCGCGACGCCCACCGTCGCGCCGAAAATGTCCACCTCGAGGTCGCGCATCGCAAGCAGCGCCGGGCGCAGCAAGACACCATCGACATAATCACCCACGCCACGCCGCAAATCGCCCACAAGGACTACTACATGCAAGAGGAGGACGATAGGACGCTGGCCTTCTTGGACCGCAGGGCAACCTTGACGGCATCGCTCGAAGCACGTTGAGCTCGCCGCCAACGCCGCTGCTCCTCACACGCCGGTTGGTGACCCGCGACTAGGGCGTGAGGATGTCGTTGAATGTTGATGGATCCATATGTATTTTTATCTTTCCACAAATCCATGTAGTAGTATATGATACTACAGTAATTATCTTACCTTTCGCATCAACTTCATAATTTTCAGACGCATCTATGCATGAACGGCGCCGTAACCAAACTTCTCATTACTCTAGGCAAAATCGTTATTTTCTATCTATCGGTCGCGCCATGGAGCAGAACCAAATTTTACAAGTTACGAAGTTCAAAAGGAAAAGCCTGTCGTGTTCGCCGCACCCCACACGGTTGGTCCGCACGCCGCTCAAGCGGAATGCATGCGGTGTTGCATTTTCACTTACAAGTGGGACCGCAGCTGAGCAAACCGACTATCGGCAAACCCCCACCCCGCCCACCGCTGATGGCTGAGAAAACAGGAGGGAGAAGAGATGGTCGTAGCACGGACTCCAAGAAAATTGGTGTCGGATGGGACTCATGTGGGTGGCGGTGCCGCATCGCTAGACGTGAATGCTAGTTATGGCCCATGCCACCCCACTATATCGAGCCTATATCGAGGTTCAGAGAACAAATTTCCTGCAGTCCGTGCTCAGCCCTCCTCTATCTCTTTCTCAGCCAGCCAAAGGACGCTGAGCCCATCGTCTGCTTGCTCACATGCGCCCCACATGTCGCTGAAAACGCAAGAGGACCCATCGAACTCCGCACATCTTTCACCTCGACATGTCGGTGATGAAAACAAATCCAATAAAGATTTTCGTGGCTGCTTTTGGAGTTACTCAAGAGTAGTAAGATTCTATTTACAGCTTAACCTAAGATGCACATCTCGTGGCTTCAACTACCACTCTATTTTCTTTCATGACACGACCTGGATGCCGGATGTCCCACGGTCGGCAAAAGGAGGAAGAACCCACCAAATCTTCGGTTGTGCTCTTGGATTAGACTAGTTGTGCTAACTTAAAATTTTATTAGGTATTCTCCGCTCCAAAATACTTGACTTCCATTTGTCCAAAAATGGATGTACCTATATACTAAAACATGTCTAGATACATATATATTTTGACAAATAGAAGGCATGTATTGTGCAACCGAGGGAGTAGAATGGATGCAAGTTTTGGTATTGGGAAGAAGAGTACATCCATATATTGACAGAGCACAATTTAGTAGATCTTCTATCACTTTTAGCTAGTAGCACAGAGGCTAGAGATGAGATTAGTGCACTTGTTGATACTCCTACTAGAATAGAGGCTAGACATGAGACTAGATGCGAGGAAGCAACGTCTACTTCTTTACACTCGAAGAAGAAAGACGCACGCAAGATCGAGCCTCCGCAGATCAACAATGAATGCATCGAGAAGGCACTAATCCAACTTACAGGAGTAGTAAAATGTATTCTTGTGGTTCTTGTTTTCTTTGGTCTTGCTTTTATAGTCAAAATTATCGTTGGAGTTCGTACAAAACGGAGGTCCGTTTGGGGTCGTGCGTTGGAGTTGGCCTTACAAGTGGGACCGCGGTTAAGGAAACCGACTATCGGCAAACCCCCACCTCGCCCGCCGCGCGATGGCTGAAGTTAGAGAAACGACGAGGTTGAAGAGATTGCTCTAGCACGGACTCCAAGAAATAGTATGGTGTCAGATGGATGTCGTGGTGGTGGTGTGTGCCATACTCCTGGACGTGAATGCTTGTTCTGGCCCATGCCACCCTACTACTCCTTGTACTTACTCCTACTATATAGTACTAGTATCGAGGATTCGAGGTGCTGGTTACGTACAGCTAACACATTAACATATGGCTATAGTAAAACACTACCGACGCTAATCATGTGAAGCTAGTACAAATAGTGTACTACTATTGTTGATTGGCCTCATCCGATAACCTGTTGCAATGCACGCACAATTATGTATTCGAAAATATTTTTTGCCTCGCCGCACCACTCACTCGTAGAAGCGACTCTGAAAGCCATTCATAAATTTAGTAAGTTTATCACGCATATCATTTTATTACATACAACAGGTCATCAACCCACATCGACAACGAGGATACATTATAAATACTAAAGTTTTCACCACACAACAAATAACAAGCAATGAAATGAACTTCAACTCAACCATTCCTCGGCGTTGAAACGCTTGCTTTGAACCACAAGTGATTCTCGACGGGCCATCCATTGTCGATCCGAGACCAACACAGACTAATCATCCAGTTGAAGCGCCTACTATATCAAGTACCGTGGTAGGGAACCACCCAAATGTCCGAGGTATAGACACAGCTTGCTTCTCATAAATGGTACTAGTAACATTGTGTCAACAGCAGCTTGATCACCTTTCACCATCATCGATAGTTTTGTCCAAGGAAGAGCGAAGTTTTCCAAGACTATCAATTCTGTACTGTGGAGAAGGAGTTACGCTAGCACACTAGTATCCATCCCGAATACCATGCAACGGGTGTTGAATAGGTCCCGAGAGTGCGACCATGGGAGACACCTGCTTCCTTAGCAAGAACATCATCATGGGCTGTATACACACAAGAAGAGGTGATCCATCGGAATTAGTTGCTGTGCACCACAGAGTATATTGGCGCTGCTCGTCTCATGCTCGTGATCATCACCATCGCCATCTCCCCTTGGTTATAAATTTTTCAAGTATAGGTGGTGGATGTTCACATGACCTTGGAAACACAAGAAGAAGGTTAATTAGTAAAGGGAAACTTGCTAACCCGCATGCATGTGGATGAAACAATTATAATTACGGTGGAAGACAAACGTATCAAAACTACGAGGATACCATGTAAAAACAAAGGCCACGAGTGGTGGCAGCAAACACAAGGCCCTCGATTGAATTGCATCACAAGACTCATCCGTACGTAAACTGATTTTGAGCAATATCCATCGAGTCAAACCACTAAGGACGGCAACAAGCTTGTCGAAGATAGCAACAACTTCATAGTTGTTGTAATTCCAAGAGCGGTTGGGAACTCGACAAATTGCTATCTTCCGAGAAGACAATCACCATGATCGATTTGAACGTGTACAATACCGTGTGCTCAACCTCCGGGCAGTCTCGCTGAGATTTTGGAAGTGGAACCCGTCACGAGTGTACACATTCACAAGTTCCCACTCGCAGCTTGGACCCAATGTAAACAACCCAATCTCCATTTGCGCTCGCCAAGCCTTGCCCTCACCGATGGCATCTTAACATCATATGTATCATTATCAAAGGCATCAACTTGCATAGGGCGAGGCCTCCTCTGCAAGCCGGGCGCCACCATCGTGGTCACGGCGAAGAAGATAGGGAGATCAAACCGCTCCTTGACTCTTGGGTTCCTTGTAATGATGTTATTAGTTGAGTCGAGAATGGGCTTGAACGAACCTGCCATGCTAGCCGAGGTGATGACATCGCGACCGATCAATGAGTTCCTCCACCACGCCATCTTTTAGATCGGGCAAGAATAACGGGTCGCTTCCGCCTGTTCCTCCATGGAGAAGACGATCGAACAATGGTAGAAGAAAGGGTGAAGGGCTGAAGGAAATGGAGAGGGAGAAGAAGAGCGTATGACAAAGCAGTTCCAAATCAAGAGGGAAAGGTGAAGAGTCGGTGGACGGTTGCGAAGTTTGCTACGGTTCATGAAGAGGCGCCCGCCTACACGTCCGCTTAGAAATACTCCTACTACTCGCCGCCGCCTCACCGATATGTTGGAACGGGACCACATGTCAACGAAACATGGTGTGTAATTTTCGCAAAATGCGATCTGGCCGCTGGCCCGAGGTGCCGATTAGTTATCGACCTTTATTTTTTTAATGGCATGCCGATCAGTTTTGAAGCACGACTAACTGGTAATGTACGCAGAGAAAATATAAACTACTCTACCACTACTCCACCTCCAAGATTAGTAGTATAAAAAGATATATAGGCTGGAGCTTCAGCGCTTTCTTGCTAAGGGCTGCCCACTTGCTTCTCACACTACCACCCTCTCTCCAAATCTAAAAAGACGGCCCTCTCTCCTCCTCACCGGTGGTCACAGATCCGCTGGGAAGAAAAGGACGGCAGCGCTGACGACTGTCGTCGGGCGAGCGAGGTCACGACCGACGACAAGGCCGCCCTCTCGCACCTAGCGCTCACTGGGATGGCCTCCGTCCCCAAGCTCGCTGTCAGAGTGTGCGGAGGACTACCACCACGAGCGGCCACTTCCCACCGACCCTCGTGTATGCTACCTCTTTTCAACCATAACCTTGTTCTATTGCCCCATCTGCCACGCCAATGCATGTGGATCTTTTTCCACTATCTTCCCAATTTGCTATCCTCTCGCCTCGCCGCCACGCAGATTTAAAACCATAATTTGCACTATTAAAGGAAACCCTACTTCATGCAGACTGCCATGTCCTGTTGAATAAGGAAAGGAAGGAGATCTGATCGCCCAAGAGAGAAGGCATCGAACCCGCATCTAGGTTGAAAAGGGAAAATTAGTAGCTAAGGAACGAGTCTCGGTCTCTTGGTTGAAGAAGGGTAGAAAGGCATGACAACGCAATAGAGAATGACCAGGTCGATCGGTTTGTTGTCCTCGATAGGAAAAAGGTGGCTAAAGAGAACAAAATGGGACGAATCCACATATGCTGCCTCGGATATTTGTTGCTCGGGCAACCATACCTCCTCACCACTCAAGGTCTGTGGAGGTACATCGTAATCGGTGCGCCCATCGTCCAAATGGGCCTCCCATGCTCTTATTGCCACTTTTTTGTTGTTAGTATAACGCCAGAATAAGTCAAGAAATGCTACCGCTAAAGTGATGCCACATTTAACTAATGCCGCCTCGCCTAATGCCACCGATAAATTTAAGCAATGCCATTTAATGTCACCGGATTATTTCAGGTTAGCTGTTGATTGTGGATGTATTAAAGATTTTTCAGCTAAGGCATTCTAATGTTGTTGCACAGCCAAGATACCAACGATGAAACTTGTTACTACCTTCAGATTTTTGCAATCGTTAATGCTTATAGATTACATACCTCACTTTCATGAGATAAGTTAATTTTTTGTACAAAGGTCACCAAAATGCCAAGGCGCTGATGTCATTTTATTTTGGTTAAACTGCATAGACAATTATGAAGACAAGAGGAAAGGTCAAGAGGGCACCTCCTCCGGCTGTTCTCTTTGATTCGCTCGATCAAGTTTTTATGTTTGATCGATTATCAAGATTGGGATAGCAATTTTAAGGTCCCCGAGTTCGAAATGATATTTACCTTGGAGGTACATGGTTTGCAAATTTTTATACTGTCATTAGTTAATAATGCTAGTTACCTTCAGACTTTTGTATTTGGTTTAATGCTCATGCATAGCTAGTATACCAATGCTGAAACTTGTTACCTTTACATTTTGTATTGTTAATTTTATAGAAACCTTCCAAAGGCTAGAGTTTATTGAAATCTGTTCAAGAAAACCATTGTACTGCACCTTGTAATAAACTAACTACTCTACTATTGCACTAGCCATCGGATTAGTGTATATTTGTAGTATTCAATGGTGTTGCATTAGCGTATGGACAAAATAAAGTGTGGCAAGCTTTCCCAGATATGTGCTCAAGAAAACTACTACCTATTTTTCTAAATACTAGACGTTTGGGTACTTTAAATTGAACCGAAAACGCTCTTATATTAAGGAACAAAGGGTGTAGAGTTCACTCAAATTATCCCGATAAAGCTAGTCACACCTTTGTTAAAATTAATGTTCATTATGTTATCGGAGGAGGTCTCAGATGTTTGTCTCTAATGCCCGCCGACTACATACCCGACATCATGATGTAATGTTAAGTCATTTCCTTTGTACAGTGTCACCGAATTGTCAAGGCGGTGATGGCATTTTATTTTAGTAGAAATGCACAAAATTTGCTTAAAAGAAGAGGAAAGGTCAAGAATGGCTCAGTTTTTAGAAAAACTATGTATGCCTTCCCGACATCACCGTTGTTGTTTTATTTATTCCTTCAAACAGGTGGTTAGAAACAGTCTTGCTACCTTTTCCCATTAAGAAATTGGAATGCTTATATTTGTGAGTCTATGCTTCAACTAGTGCCACTTTTAGAGTAATCACACTTTCAATATCTATGCAAACAGGATGCTCGATTTTTGTGGAACTGCACAAAAGTCCAACTGGTTCAACATTAGAGCATGTTTTTTCCAAACCTTTATATCCAATTGGTGGCACTATGAGCTGTTCATTACGAAGGTACATGGTTTGCTACTATCTTGCTACTCTTTTTGTACTGTCATTAGATAGTAATACTAGTGGTTTGCATGTGAATTTATTGGAAGGGTGGACCTACATTGGAGGTGCAGGACATGATTCAATGATTGGATGCTCAATTTTGGTTGTATTGATTTCACCTCTTCCATCACTGCGAACATGGATATCCTTGGTCTGATGATGAATAGGCGCTATATTTCTGCTCTAAACCAGCAAATTAATTCAGTATGAAATTGTCCAGGGCAAAACATAACTGTATCAGATTGTCTAGTGCAGAACATGACAGATGCTAAGCGGAAGAGACATGTTTAAACCGAAAATACAAGGTGTGGTATATGTTTACTAGCTGCTTGATATTTGTGCAGCATGAGATGTCCGCCCATTGCTATTTGGCAAACAAACAAAGTGTCCGCAATTTTGGTTGAACTGCACAAGAGAATAGTATAGTCATCGCATGCAGTGCCATTTGAAAATAGACACAAAGATTGATAGTCACTTCATGGACTGCAGAAAAGTAGTATTGTACTATTTATTGGCCAACACTATGTGCTTCATTGCTTTGGTCTGATTATACAATGGGCATAATTTTGCCTAAGTTAAAGTTTGTATTTCAAAATAGTCTCAGGTGTGATCGAGAGAAGACCAAATCATATTGCAGTGGATGTTCCTCCATCATGTGTGGTTCATTCTCATGGTTCCAGCTATTAGTGAAACCACTTACGCTTGCAAGAGGAATTGTAGATTTCACAAACAAATTTGTCTTTCAATTGCATCGAATGTTGGCCAAGAGAAGCATCCATGTTAGTAGGAAGAACAAATGTTTTTTCTAGATCTTTGCTTTTGAGCTACATATTTGTATATGATCCGTGAATCATTGAGATGCATTAACATGTTGATCTTATGTATGTGAATCGCATTAGTTAGTTTTAGTTGCACGCAAGATCCAAGTGGCTGATCTTTGCTTTTGGAGCTACATATTTGTATATTATCTGTGAATCATTGAGATGCATTAACAGTTATTATTTCTGTTTGCTCAAGTGTTTACAAGTTACCGATCGATCAATAGCTAGCCTACAAATGCGCCTCCCGGCAGTTTTATTTATATTAAGATGCTAAGTGGCAGTTTTTGAATAAAATGCCTACTCTCAAGAAACCGACAAGCTACACTATCGATCCTACACGGATAAAATGCCTACTCAAGAAACCGACAAGCTACACTATCGATCCTACATGGATAAATAGCGGATCATGCATGTACTACCTCCTTTCCGGTTTGTGGCTCAAATCAAGAAACGACCTATTCGATCCTACATGAATAAATAGCAGATCACACGCATTAGTACCTCCTTTCCGTTTGCGTGGCTTAATTCAAACCTCTCACCAACCAAGGTACTCCTCCGTCCGGTTTATTAGTCCCGTGAGCAAAGCAGCAAGACCAAGGCATGGCAATAATTAACGGCATGAAAGTTTAAGCCTAATTAATTTTAGCGATTTAAGTGGCTGCATGCGTGTCTCGCCGCGACTCGCTGCATGCTGATTCGGTACCGCGCGAAGCGATTCTCGAGTGCTCGCATGCAGCCGGCCGTAATTAAGGCAGCTAATCGATGCGAAAAAAGATACGCTTTTAAATCTGTGGAATCATTATTGACAAGGAGGAGATGATCCGAGTGCACTCGTTGACCGCCATGCCGGGCGCAAGACCCAGATGGGACGAGCGGCACAATCATAATTTAAGTTTTCTAGTTTTCCACGGCAAGCTGGCGCTTAAGCCATTATGCATTGAATTCGATGACCGTCGCGCTACCTTCCGCCTATAAGTATTGTTTCCGCCTTCTCCGTGCCACCGTGACCCAACTCGCCATATCCTCATAAGCCCCCACCGCCCGACGCCGCCGCCACGCCCTCCATGCCCCCGCCGTCTTCATGTAGGCGACGCCGAGGCGGTCACCGCCAAACTAGTGTTCGGGTTTTTCCGAAGGCGACGGAGGGAGGAGGCATTCTATCTGTCTTTAGATGGCAATGCGGAGATCGAGGAGTTGTTGGAGCGACCGCATGGCGGAGGAGCAGGAGTTGTTGAGCACCACCGCCTGGCGGAGGAGCAGCAGATCGCCGATTTGCGCCGCCAGCGGGACATGGAGCAGCAGCGACCGACGCCTCGAAGTCATGAGCAGGGCGCCCGAATCGGGCCGACCACGTGGAGGCCGGCGCGCCACAAATAGCCTCGAGGCTGTCGGCACGCACGCTGTCGCGACGCCGATTTTTACTACCAGCTCTTCAAGTGTTTCCCGCTGGAAGCCAAGCTTCGTGGACCACGCCAGCATGGAAAGGGCCAACACGCACGAAAGCAACGCGCCTATCGCACCTCTTGCAAGTCCGAGGCGAGGCGCACGACGCCGTGCCGGCGCTTAGCGTGTACCATAGATGGCGGCCGCATCGCCTAGTTAGCTAAGAGTAAGTTAGTACTTGTACGCTACTAGAGTATTAGTGGGAGTAGATAGTTAACTTGGCTATGATGGTTGTCAACGTGAAGTTCAAGACTTATATGTGGATCGACTCAGCATTTTGCTCAATGTTGAACTTTCCGCTTGAACATATGGAATGGGCTGTTATTTTTTAAATGGGTTGTATTTGTCCTCCACGGGTTTAGAGGCTGACTTGTGGGCCTAGCAAGTTGA